>PNEQ01124502.1:0-29776 GCA_003012365.1 Medauroidea extradentata | reverse complement strand
GTGGTACGCCAGCCCAGCCAAACACGCTATGAGTCTACTCAGCGTTTTATTTATCATATGACACACATTACAGTACATACACGTCTATAACTCGTCCGGGATAAAATGAGAACCACAAATTTGTGAAAAAATACCACTGGCCGTTACTGCATATTATTCAACATTAACAATAATTCCCTTTGCTCTTGTTCGGTTGGCAGCGATTTGTCGAATATAGTTCCGTGTATTTTCCTACATAAACACAAAAATACTGAAATAAAATCAACTGACTCGCCGTACTTGCATTTACGTAATCAGTACACTTTTTTTTAATCAAATCATAAAGGTTTCTATCGAGTGCACAATTTATCTTCTACACGCAAACTTCAAGTGACGTGTCCGGAGAGGTAAGACGTTTCTTGATAACGAATTGGTTGAAAATGTAAATTTTCCAGGGCTTTATCTCGAACCGCGTATACAAGAAATTAACACCTTTACATCTTAGATCTTGTACATATGATCTTGCATCATTCATTGCATGAAGGAATTCTGTGATTGTTCATACATAAGCTAACTTGGGGTCCTCGTTCACTTTGTGCTGAAGTGTTTGCCTTTTAGCCCCACAATCTTACCTTGCTGATGGAATCTTTCCCCACTTGGGAAGTTTTTAATCACATGTCAAGCCCTGTGCAAATTCTGTTGATAGCTCTCCATATAGCTCGAAGTTGATCATGTTCAGGCGGTTTCTCAGATATGCAGGGTAGATCTAGACAGTGTCTACATAAATTTTTTAGTCCATGTCCGACCCTAGTTTCTGTTTTTGTGAAATAAAGGTTTCATCGTCTCTAATAACCTCATTGTCGACAAGATGTAAAGGCAAATACAAAAAAAGTGCCTCATTTCATGTAGGATGTCTGTTTAGTAAGAGGCTGATTAAGACAGTCATTCCAAGTCGACAATACGAAAGCAAAAAGAGGGCAATAAAATTCTTCTTTCTATCCTCTTGCGGCCTCAATCCATCTGCTTCCTGGTCATTCTTCATCCCTCCTACCTCTGGGTTATTTGAATTTTTTTGAGGGTGTCACGGCTGATCTTCATCCGTAGTGTATGCTAACATTTATTTGTATTTATTTGCTGTGTAGAGAATTTGTTTCAGTTCGAGATCCTTCAGGATCACACCAGATCTTTCCCTGTCGCGTAGTGTGTAGCCAGCTGCCAAAAATATATGCATAATGAGATTTTTGGCACGCCATTAAGGAAAGATAAAATTAGAAGTGTCTTTGTGAAAAATTTCGTTAACATCGCTGTTAACATGCAAATTTAAATAGTGTTGTGTTTTAGCAAATTGGACAACTCGCAGAAAATAGGGCAAACGGTGTATAGAAAAATAGACAGTAGCAAAGATACTGTCACAGCTAATGGTTTAAAAAAACAATGATTTTTCTCCATTTATGATTTATATGCCATTTCTTGATGCACTGTAACAATATATTTGTCAAAAATAGTTCTCCCCCTCCTAAAAACCCTCAGTTCTTTCCTACGTAAACTACAGACTTGTCAAACAATAAAATGGCTCCAGGATTTCCGTTGGCTCCGTATAATGTGTCTAGCGTACAATGCTTGGTACCCGCAGGAGGCGACAATAATTAGAAATTTCTTGCAGCGACTTAACACCCTTTTAAGATGGCCAGGCAGCAAAGTAATAGTCGACAGATTTGTATTGAAAGTACAATCATGCATATGGACGTAAATATCGTCTGCGTGTATTGCAACAAACCTGGAGAGAGGTTAGAGTGCCCCATGTTAACCGGTATGCTAGCAACGGCTAAACTTGCATAGTATTTTCATACAATTTCCTGAAGTATCGATTAGGTTAAATGTTTACCCATGTGTGTGCTATTTCATGCCGAATTTTTCAATTATAATTGAAAGTTAGCATGAAATTGCATTCATATATTGAATGGTACGTTGCAAATAGTTACGAATGTATTCAAATAACCGTGATGAGACGGTGGCCAATAGGATTGAGTGTTTTGTTTCCTTACACCCGCAGTGCCCCATTAGCACTATGAACGCCACATTATTCAAGTTGTCACTATGGGTCGAAGGGGGCGGAGCAGTATAGATTGAGCAAGCTAAATGTGGTTCGTGTGGCGACTGTTCTCGTCGGCAGTGGCATGTGCCACATTGCAGAGAGCCGAGCGGTCTGATTGGCCAATAGCAGCCGCCCACGGCGCGCCTTGTCATGTGCCAGCCAGGGACAGGCGTCTTCCCTTGGCACGACGCCGCGCGTCACGGCGCCAGTTTTGGTCGTCGCCAGCTGCAGGGCGCTAGGCCTTTCCTCGGGGTTTGTCCACCCCTCACACTCCCACCGCCTTCGCCAATCGTACGTCGACAGCTTCCAGTATGGGGAAAGACCAGGGAAGAGAGTTTTTATTGCATCCCGTCAAGTGCCAGTCCTTGCGAAACCTTCAAATGATAGGGAAGAATTTCTCTGTGTATTGGGCAATGTTATGAACACTGGAGCCTTCCAGACTTGTATGAAAAGTTGAGGTGTCGAGCGAACGACTGCTTATTTAGCATATGACGGTAGTATGATTTACTTTCGAGTAAAAAATTAAAAATGATATTTAGAAAAATAAGGTATTGAAACCACAAAATCCATAAAAACGTAAACAGTAATTTTTATAATTTTCGTACGATGATATCTAGGGCACTATAATTACCAAAACTCAATGCGTTTTGATTTTAAAATTATTTTAACATCTGTAAATCACTCGCGCAAAGTTTTCGGAGAGTAAAAATATTTTAAAATCAAGAGTGTCTTGACTATTATCGTACTAAAAATTATAAAAATTAATTTTTACATTTTTATGGAGTTTGTGTTTCAGTCCTTGTTTTTCTAAATACTGTTCTTAATTTTTTACTCGAAAGCAAACATACTACCACCCAGTGCTATGTATAAATAAATGTCAGCTAATAGAATATCTACTCGGCAAAAAAAATCCCATGGAATTATGATGAGTAGTTTATATATTATCGACGATTGAATATTCCAGTTGTCCGCTCGACGCTATAACTTTCCATGCACCTTAATGTTAACGGAAAGTAATCCCGCATGCTTGGCAGCTCCACCAGAAATTCCTAACTGTGTTTCCAGTTAATTCATTTTCTATAGGTTGTCTAGCACACACTTGAGAAGAAGTACCCATGAATGGAGAATATAGTGCACTCATCGATAGGACTTGCGACTTAATTTCTGTTGTTACAGTATCAAGACAATTAACATAACTGTAGTTAACACCCCGGGCGAATTGTTGGTCTCAAATATACGATGTAGCATCCCTCCTGGCCTAAGACTGAATTTTCAGTGTTAATGTAAGTCATCTTCAATTAAAGATTTAGTATGCTGTTTGCAGACTATTTCAAGAATATGAGGTTGTTAAAAGTGAACTTGAAGATTTTAGATAAGACGAAGCTTTATCACTCTCTAGATGTGATCAGATTGTAAGTTTTCCAAGCAGTTGTCAATTTGAGGTGCACAAATACATGTTTATATTAAGCATGTCTTATTAAAAATAATCATAATTCGGATTGTCTGCATTTTTAATAACTAAATATTTATAACATTCTTAGCAGTTTTGCTTAAATAATAATAATCCGTATGCCACGCTGCATTACCAACTCGTGACATCTGTATTCGGCGTGAATTACTTCTGTATGATAGATAGTTGTTACTGTCAGTGGTTTACTCAACGGCGTATTTCTTCACTATGGATGAACTATGGGATATAATTTTTGGACTTGTCACTATACAATACATATGAGATACAATTTTTGAACAGAAAAATTATCATAAATAACGTTTCGAAGTTAAATAATCTGCGATACACATAAAAACTATGAATAATTTTCCTGGGGTTTGAACGCGCGGCGTTGCAGCGCAAATATAAAGCGTTTATTTTACGAAACCATTAAGCTATCGCAAGTATATTTATTTACAATAAGAAAACATACCAGCCGATATGGATTATAACTTTCAAAAGAGAATCGTACTAAAAATACAATTTCAGGGTTCCTCAGCATAATCAAAAAACTGCTTTGTCATACATGTCGTCTCAAGAGTGATGACGCGGTACAAACCCAACTACGTTAGGGGCGCGCTTCCTACTTGTAATAAAGTCGCGCCCGATAAAATGATCAGATCACTTAATGAAAGCATTTAAATTTATTTCATTCTTCTGCTGCAACAAGCGATGCAGAAACTGGGTCAAGTAAGTGTAAACATTTCCACGCAGTAAATTTATCTGCGCCGTTATTCAGCTAATTACGCTGGACTAACTAGTATTTTCCAGAACAGACTCTTCGGAGTGTGGAAAATTGCTTGATGAAACAATAGCACTGAATATTTTGTATCTAACTTAGAGGCTATAGACAGTGTTTATTGTCGAGCGGGCTCGACAACTGCCGAGTTTCGTTTGTTCAATCAGTAATTGAAATTTGAAAGAAAGAAATGTATTGTTTTACATCGAAAAAAAAAGGGGCGATGTTTTCTTTAGCAGGATATCTAATATGTATTTTAAATATTTTTTAAACTTGTCAGATTGACTGTTGTGTGACCTATTCCGCGAATGAAATACGAGAGATATCGTACTCAGTTCTTATAGAGGCTGTGTGTGTGAAACACTGAACGAGCGCCATTAAATTTTTACTATGTACGTGATATTATATAAATATGCAGAATTGGGTTTATGTGTAAATGTATATTGTCTGAAATTTACTAATGTTTCTTAATAACTCAGGAGTGTTATTAAACACAGGAACCTCCCGTTTTTGTTAACGGATCAATAAAATTTCTGAATTGAACATTTAATGAGAAGTGCCTTTAAAATTAATATATATATATATATATAATAGCAGAACGGATTTAGAACTAGTCTTTTTAAGTTTGCCCATTTTTGTATGACGAGACATGTGACTAACGTTTTGATCTTTGAAAGAACTGTGCAATGGGAGTGCATGACTGGATTTATTTGTTTGGACATACGCCATTGCGAAATAAATGACTGTCAAAGGAAAACTAAAAATAAGACAAGAAAGCATAAAACTAACGTTTTGTCATCTAGAGCTATTTGCCATTAGTGTAATTCATGAAACGAGTTTCATACATCTTGATGTTTATTTCTGTGAAATACAACTACTCCCATTCCGAACGGCCAAAAGGGGTACTTATATCCAACACCTGTTTGTTAAGTTGGCCAGGCAGTGCAGTAGTTGGCAGAGTTGTATAAGTGTAAATATCGTCTGCATATACGTATTTCAACAAACGTCGACTCTGTGCAGTCGCTTAACTCTGACCTTAGAGAACTGCATATGTTGGTGGATATTAATCTTTACGTAAAGCCGAACATATCAGTTACTCAGATTGCTGTACGGCATCTTGTGACTTGGTTACCGTCTGTGTGAATCTCCTTATAGATAGCTCTTTCAACACATGATACGTAATACGTCGATTACACAGATAATTTATCAATTTTTATGGAATTAATGAGTATATTTAATTGTTCAGGCAGTTGCATAAAATGAGGACCTAGCCATTCCATTACTATTTTTATTAGATTATTTTTAAATATGCAAATAAAATATTAAAAAAAGGTATGGAATGTATGTATAGTACCTATTTACTGTAAGATATGAGAAATATCCAAACTTCAGCAAGCGCTGTCGTGCTTATTGTGTTTTTCAGTAGTTGTAGCATTGTGCAAGGTAGTTTCCTTCACACTGGTAATGCTTCGACGAAATTCTGGACTAAGAGCCGTTATATGCTGCAGAATTCTATGTAGGCGTTTTGCAAACTATTGTATCGTTCGTACACAAAATATTATTTTGCTTGATTTTGGTCTTATATTCATAACAAAGTATGTAATACTTGAGGGTGCAAAAGTCTGGTTTATTGCTACAAAGAAACTAGGTACAAACCAAGATATATTTGCGACAGAACATTCAGGGATTCTTTGATATGAAAATCAAATTGTTTAAGAAAATGTTATAAAAATCCTATTGAAACTAGCAGGCGTGGCTTTGAACACCCGCAAAGTTGTCGCCAGCATAGTGCCATCAACACACTGTCGACGGTGTGGATGCGGCATCAATTCTGCTTCGCGGCATCAATTCTGCTTCGCGGCATCAATTCTGCTTCGCGGAATATTTTCAATTGGGTTGCAGTTACACTTGGTGCAATAACCCTCCATGTTACAGATATATAACCTAGTGCGCAGCAGTAGACATGTTCGAAGGGAATGTACGTTTCAAGGAGGAAATGACAAAAACGACTTGCCATTCCTGCTAATAGGTGGTTCGCGATCACATGAGTATTTTATTCAAGACCATCGTATCTAGAATAATAATTAAAATGATGGCCTTGGTAAACAAGTCATGTCACATCTATAAACTTGAGAGAAAATATTAATTAAAGGTTACTTGATTGAATAATTTTCGATGATTTGCATAAACATATTACAAAAATGTTACAAGTATTACGAAGTTTAAACACGCCTTGGATTTTTCGTTCTTAAATAATTATACTGCTTGTTTCCGAGAAGTTAACAAATGTGAGATACCACTTTCTTACACCAAGGCCTTAGTGTTTTTTAATTTATTCACTTCAGTCAACTTTTGAGTGCAGCACAATCTATATGCTTCCACTGTTAGTTAAGTTTATTTGTTTGCATAGGTCGTTCGGGATAAAGTGAGCACAAAAAATATAACATTTAAAACTATCACTAGCGGTTTAAACACATAATTCAACAGTAACGTTACTTATTTTACTGTTTGTATGGTTGGTATCTAAGTTACACAATATAGTTCCGTATATTTTCCTATTTAAATAAAAAATACTAAAACAAAATCAACCGAAATCAATATTTTATATTTTATATAATTAATTAACATTTTAAAAATCAAACTATGGGTTCCTACCGACTGTATGATTTATCTTACACGCGCAAACATAAAGTGACGTGGGGCCGCGGTAGCCGAATGGTCAGACCGTTCACCTCCCACCAAGGCGATCCGGGTTTGATTCCCGGTGGGGTCGGTCCCCGGGATTTTCGCATGTGTGGATCGTGTTGGACGAAGCTGTTG
Organism: Medauroidea extradentata; assembly: GCA_003012365.1. NCBI lineage: Eukaryota > Metazoa > Arthropoda > Insecta > Phasmatodea > Phasmatidae > Medauroidea > Medauroidea extradentata. The sequence goes on along the minus strand of PNEQ01124502.1, from coordinate 22,654 downwards.
GTCGGCGGGATTTCTCGGGGGTCTCCAGTTTCCCCGTCATTTCATTCCGGCGCTGCTCCATATTCACTCACCATTTTATGCATTGAGAGTAGGCAAATTTTGTTGCAGGAATTATAAAATGTGTGTGTGTGTGGGGGGAGGGGTTTATGACTGAGTTTAGAGCGTTTTAATTTTTTAGAATGGAAAATATTATTTTCTCGTTGTTTTGAAAGTATCAGCAAGACAGTCTGTGAGATCTTACAGAAATGTAGTCCGCACAGAGATGAACAATAAGTCAGTTGTGGCATATACTGTATGTAGGTTCGACGGGTATTGAGTCACGTGATTAACGTGTAATATTGCTTATCCTTACTACCGCCAGGGTTGCTCTGGGCTAGTCAGCGCCAGTAAGTGTGATCATGAGTATGGGTCATTCGTGAGAACTAAAAGATTTAACCTTTGGAAAAAATCACTAGCCGTTACTGCTTACATTTAACATTAACAATACTTGAACTTACTCGTACAGTTGGCAATGAATTGCCGAATGTAGTTGTATGTATTTTCTTATTTAAAATCAACAGTACTAAAGTAAAATGGACCGAATTCGACATATTTGTGTTCTATATAAATAATAAAACTTTTTTTTATCAAACTATACAGGTTCCTACTACACAATTTACCTCACACGCGCAAACTTCAAGTGACATGTCCAGAGAGGTTAGACGTTTCCCGTCGTAGGCCGTTGCGAGCGTTAAAATAGGAAACACTGTTTTAAACTACAAATTTATCGGGGCTATTTGAGTGCTCATTTTGCCCGGAACCACCTATACACACATACTCTCCATGCTATTACATCACTATTCCTATGACTATATTCAGCACGGAGTCGTCCTTGGGACCACTAGACATACAGTAGCATGTACACTCTTTTTCTTGTATTGTAAAAGAGGCAAGGAACGTACTCTCCAGAAGCCAGGGAGCCCAGACCTTTTACGTGTAGGTTATCTTTAAAATATTACAAATTGTTGAAGTGGTATTTTCAATTTTTTGTTTAGAAAATGCGTTAAAAAGCAACATTTGCACCTTACAAGCTAAATTTTACTGGGGGTACCCCCTGATCCCCCATTTTTTATATGGAGTATGGGTTTAGCTACTCTTTAAAGAATTGCACCCCCCCCCTCCAGAAAAACCTATGCTTCGGCCTGTACAATACATGATATGACCGGTTGGCAGTTTTGACTCAACGTGGTCAAAGCGTACGGCAGGAGATTATACTGCATGCCTTGGAACACGACGATGATACGCCACTGGGTCACCAGCCCAACGTTGCTACACATGTGGTCATTACAAGAAGTCTTGAAGTATGAGACGTATGACGTGTACGAGGTGCATAGACTAATGGTACGCGCGAATCGCGCCTACATGACAAATGCCCCTGATTCTTGGCTCTTGAGAGCTATTTATTACATCACGCCGCCCTCATTAGCGGAGCTCTGGCGTGAGTTTATTGGCCGGCCGATGACATGTGCCGCTGGCTCCATGTTCCCCTGTTGCCATGTCTTGCCGCTTGTCTCATGTTTTGTGGAATTGTTCTCGCCTGGTACGACACGTTCAGTCTTATTGACAGTATCCGTGACAAATATGTGAACTATACTATTGTCCTAGTAATGTCTGCATATTACGTAACAGATACACGTTGTGTGTTATTTACAAATAAATTTGCTAAGAAGTAAAATTTTGTATTCTATGTTACAAATATAAATTGTACAATACACAATTTTATGTGCGGAAATATGTGATGCACAAAATAAAGATATAACGTTTTGTTTATTTTAATCGTATTTGAAAATACTTGCGCGTTTCCGGCTCTCTGTTGGCCTGCCTTCGTTTTTTCTGCATGACAAATATGGAAGGTTTTCAAGAATTATCTAATATATGTATGTCCGACAGATTTACTTTCCCTTAACTTCTCTGAAAAACATATCTTTCATAAACGAAATTGCAAAAACGACGTAATATTTGCTGTATTTCGACAACTACGCTGTCGCAATAAAATTTTTTGTTTTTGTTTTTGTTTTGGTAAACTTACGTTCCCTTCTTTCATACTGGTATCATTATTTTCTTAATGTGTGCCGTTTGAAAAAGTATCATCTAACACATTACAGAATAAGTAACGAAACATGCTTTATTAAAAAATTTCATGTAAATTTAATTCACACGCAAGGGAAAGTAAACACACTTATGTAAGAAACATTTTCCAAACAAATGAGAGAGAGAGAGAGAGAGAAACAATTCATGACATGCGTTGTCGTATTCCATTACGTGAAAGAATGAGTAATATAATTTATCAGCGTAAAGACCCACAATCTGATTGTCGTCCACTACCATAATGTGCCACTTCAACGGAACAAGTACAATAAATAATAAAAAATTCCTAATGTCAATATAGCAGACACTATAGCACTTCGGTATAGCACATATTTCATTAACTCGTATTAATAGTGGTGTTATTTTTGTCTGGTACTTTGTGGAAAAAACCGAAAACTGTCGTGTTTATAAAAAAAGGTCTTAATGTCTAACGATGTTACGTAACCTACGCAGAAAGGAGCTATTTTACTCTAGGTAGTGTCATTTTCCGACACGGTATATTTCGAAGGCATGCACTAGACTTCTGCTAAATATGCACCGTTATTTTACACCAAAATAGACGGCAGGCACGATACTCTGGGAAGGTCGGAGAACATTAACGTTAATCAATGACATCAGTGTTTATTTGGAACAAATAGTTATTCATTGGCAGTCTGAACAGCCACGCCTCTTGTTCTAGGGAATGAATAGTCACTATGCAACACGCAGAACATTAAAGGACGTTGGTTGTGAAATAAACTCGATATTTTTAATATTTTCCTAATAATGTTAAATTCGTTGACACATAGGTTTTTTTTTAACCTAAAATATGTTTGGTCGCATAACTTCTGCAAAATTATAATTTTAAATAGACATTTGATTCTTATTGTGAAGTTCAAATACATACAATAAACCCGGTTAGTCATAGAAAGTTTGACAAAGTTGAGTAAACGTTTCTGTTTCAAAGCACACTCGTAAAATAGTACGTTTAACAAAAAAATTTCTATAGAAACTGTTAATGGTATTTCAAGGGTGTTTTTGTAAAAATTACACATTTTGTGTAAGTGCAATAGGGGAAAATGAAATTTAAATTATTGTAAGTGCCAAACAATTTTAAATTTATTAATATTAGGAGTAAATGAAATGGATGCACCGGAATTCTCATCTGTGTTTTTAATATTATTACTAGCGCACTCGACTTGCATGCTCTGTTCTTATTTTACAAGGAAATTCGCTATAATTTAACAAAAAAATTAATATGTGGAAGAAATCATCGGAATAAAGTAATCGAATAGTTGTACTTCAGAACAGCATAACGTCGTTCCAAAATAACGGTCAGTGGCTTAGTTGATCGGGTTGCCAGATTGTTAATTTAGGGACCTAAGCCCTTCTTTTTCCTCGGTTAACTGAGCGAGGGTGTCAGAAATAAGCATTATCATCTTGCTTCGCGACCTAAGTATTGGGTTTCCCCCGTGATATTATTTTCTCAGTGGCAGTGTTCATACGCTCAGGTCATTTGTCAGATGCCATTACTTTTAAATGACGCATTGTCTAGTTTCAGTCTGTGGAATTAGAACACACAACTAGTAGCATTTTTTATATTCTAGTGAAACAGAAAATTAACTGTGCCGGATGTCATTGTCTCGTATTGCACAACCTTGTATTTTAGCATCTGTTTCATAGCAGTTGTCTTTGCTCTGGAAACATATTATATCAAGCTGTTGAGTGAAGCAGTGTGAGAAGAATACAACCTTGTATACAGATTGTCTAAAAACACTCATAATGACACTGCGCGAATCCTGGGATAAATTGGAGACGAATGTATGTGGCAAAATACTGTACGACGACATGTTACGTGCAAAATGTGGCAACGCTGCACGTAGAAAGTCTCCTCGTGCGCTCCGCGTCCATGTATTATTTTGTGTGTGTTGCGTTGATAAAAGGTGCAATCATGATTGAACTGCTCGAGATTTTAACCTGCGTCCATAATATCAAGGGACAACAGTAGTAGTAAAAAATTTAGCAAGATATCTGCGGAGTGCAAGAGGGAACTAACTATAGTGCTGTGTTGCAACATTGGGCAAATGGTCGTCGTACAAAATTTTGACACTAGATGTCTCCAATTTAGCCCAGGATTAGCGTGGTGGGCTTATTATGCATTTTTTTCTGGATATTCTGTATAGTACTGGTTGTATAAATTCTAATTTATGCTAAATTTAGATCTGCAGGTGTCCGACAAGCCGCAAACACCACATAAATCAGCCGAATAAACCACCATCCATCAAACGCATCTCATTGTTTTGGTGATTAAAATGTTGGAATACTACTAAGACATATTTTCAAGGAAATAAAATTATAAAGTTTCTATCGGTATGTATTGTTTTTTCTGAAAGTTTATCTTAAATTATGTGAATATCGCATTACTAACATTCCCTCAGAAAATCTCTTTCGTACAAAGAATTTCGGATATTGCAGGAAAGGATAATTACGCACTGCTAATTAATGCGACTGTCGTATATTCAGTTTCCTGACGATTTTCCTTTAGTTTCCTCGGTTAATACAACTGTATGAAACTGCATATAAGTAGGGCCCTGTAGTTTCCGCGAAAATATTTTTGCCCCACTTTGTTTCAGTGTCTTATGTGTACACCTGTAGTTCAACTTCATGATTATTGGCAGAGTGATTTTGTGCAGTGTTTTTATTCATTTGACTGTGCCAATCAGTACATGGATAACTATGACAAAACACATTTGTGATTTGTGGGTTTAACCTCCAGACGTATGTTAAGGCATCCAATCACTGACCACATAGCAGAGATGCAGGTGCGCACGTAAGGCACTGAAACAAAGTGCCGCAAAAATCTTTTCGCAGAAACTACCGGGCCCTACTTTTAAGAAATCCGCTGATCAATTGTCTCTGAAACACGCCAGAGGAATTGAAATAAATAACATAATAATATAGGCCGTTCACGATAAAGTGAGCACTCCATAAACTATTCTTTCAGTCACTTTGGAGCCATCTTTATTATTTTTAATATTAAAATTTCCGTGTAACTAGAAACCATGGTCAGCGTTTCAATGCTCTCAAAAGTTAACATCTATTGACCCAATAATACATATATTTAATTAATTACAAATTTACCTGAGTGCTCAGTTTACAGTGAACAGCCTATAATTATCATCATATTGGAATAATTTTGGTAGATAGTTATTCCAGCTTGCCGCGCTGAAAAAAAGTTAGGTGAACGTTAACTAGAATGATTTTATTACCCCTACATTTTTGTCTGTGACAAGTTTACGTCATCTAGATTTTGTATCTTGTAACCACTTGTATGTGTGGGTTGTTTTGGGCACACGCGAGAAGGAAACAGTTGAACGCCAGATGGAATTTACTGACTGGCTGTGGACATTATAGCTAATTTTAACTCGCGCGATCCCCGAGTATTTCCCCTTACCATGGAGTGCCGTGAAAATAGCCGAGCTATTTTAACGAAGCTTCGTGACATAATGCCACACATTTTGGAGGAAGTAGTAGGGCAGCCTCTTCCCACCAACTTTACTCGGACAGAAGATCTCGGTCTTGTTTCCAGTACGCTTTGAGGAGCTAGGTCTCCTGCTCTTTGATGAACAAATTCACTAGAGCTAAGTTTTTATTGTAAAGATTCTTGGCGATGTTCAGCTAACAGATATCAACGTTCAGGATTTACTAGAGGCCGCAGTTGGCGCACTAGATAGAGCACTACCCTGCAAACAAGGCGATCCAGATGCGATTCCTAGCGGGGTCGGTCCCTGGACTTTCGCGTGTGGAAATCGCGCCGGACGATGCCACTGGTCGTCGGGTTTTGTCGGGGATCTCCGGTTTCCCTCGCGATGCTCCATATTCACGTCGTCGCTAACCAGCGCTAAAGACCCAGCTGTTAAGTGCTGACCAAAACTCTTTTCTCCTTAGAATTTTCTGTTGTAGTGTCTTCTTTATTTACCTGTATTCTCACTCAAAGGATCCCCATAGCGTAATGTGTCTACTAATACCAGGATATTGACCATGTTGGCAATTGCCAATAAATTATAAAATATGTATTACAAATGTACTTGATAAGCTTAACTCTTTTCTTTAAATATTCACTAACAGTTAAAAGGCATGATATAAAACACTTTGTTGTTTAAATAAGACAATATTACTAAAATACACATTAATTTAGGTTAATGTTCAAGATTCCTTGAATCGATGCTTCAACTGGTTTGAGAAGTTTAACAGTATTTTTGCATACGCTATAGAAAGAAAAATTTACGAGATAACCTCCAATGCATTCGTTCGTGTCAAACATTTTCTGAACCCTCTTGCCGTGTTTCAGAAAACTTGATACAGCAATAGTTAAGTTTCCCGGTTTTTCTAGGTAGGGCCTATATGAAAATGGTGACATTTAAAACATTTAGACAAATATGAAATATCTGAAACCTATATTTGGCGCATTCTGACAAAATTTTGTATGATGACAGTAAAAGTACGTGTATTTTAAGGTTTCCAGCTGCTATTTGTCTAAATATTACTGGCTGACAAAAAAAAACCCATGTATTGCATTTTTTAAATTATAGTAATTAACTAATTGCTTCTATATTTTAGTTACAAGAAGTTGTGTGTAATATGTTATATTTTGATAATGTTTATAACATAGGCAAAACTGTACTTTATTTTTTTCTGTACGTTCAACACGAGATATTTTAAATTTTAAATCGTATGTGCTGTTTGGTCAAATATTGTACAATGAAACTGCGAATATATATATTCAGTTCAGTAGTTAATCGTCAGTTTTTCGTTTTGTATGGGAAACAAACTATTATTTAAGTTTTTATTTAAAAGTTATTGAATAGTTATTTCGAAAAAGTGATTTTCGGGGAACCGTAACTTGATTACACTCATACTTAATTATTAGAGTTGTGCAGTAAAGCACACAAACAATCTTGCTGTTTTAAACAATCAATCATTTTATTTTAAAGCATTAGTGGGCCCATGAGTTTATTTTAATTATTTAGTTTGTATTTTAAAAGGTTTTATTCTATATTTAAAAAAAATACTGTGCATTTTTTATTTAGTTGCCCAATTTTAAAATTCCATTGTTTACCAGCTTTTAATTAAGATTTATTTCATATTAAAAGTATACTAGCCCTTTTATTACTATACGTGTGGTACAACAGAAAATATTATAAAAATGTTCAATACAATTTTTATAAAGGGAACTAATACGCAATACACTTTACTGTTCGTTTAATTTTTATGAAAATATTTCGAGATAGAATTAGTCTCGTTCAATTTCTTTTCCACACATACAAAGCTGCATTCCAAGAACACAGATTTTTAAGGTAACTATTCGAAAAATCAAACTCAAAATATACGAGTTAATATTAATGACTTCTAATTTTAAGTTAAACTTGTCAAAATGCATTGAGGTTGTGCATCCCTTGTAAAGCCATTTTGTGTATGAAAGATGTGAAATGTAAGAATTGATTACTGGTGAATAAGTTTTGATGCGCTATCAGAAGTATTACTCAAACTTATTTGCTAGATTTTTTTATTAAAAGCCTCAAACTAGAAAAGTAGTTTTATACTGCTGTCTTTTACTTTGCGACTGTTATGTATTTTATTTTATGGGTTGTCTTTAATGTCTTAAACTATTAAAAACCTGGGAGTTTCATTGAACAATTTTTGCAATTTTTTTTTTAAGTTTCTAAACATCCGCCTACTTCCATAGCCTTTTTTTAAATCTTAACGCGATGAGCGTTTCTTTTGGAGTTATTTCCAGCGCTGTAAATAAAATGTCTTCTTTTTCATCGCGAGACTAGAGCTAAGCGCCTCTTATAATTCTTTGATTTCCCAGAAGAATTCTCTTTTAATGTCAACTTTTTTTTTGTGTCTTCTTGCGACACCGTGTATTTTTTTAAGACAGAAGACAGAATTATTTATTGCAAGTAAAAATGTTACAGCGTGTTGTCGTTTCCAAATGTTTGTGACTAACTCAGACGCTCAGTGGACCAGCATCTATCGTAGTTTCTTTCCCTCTAGTTTTCTACTTGTGGATACAGGAAGTGTACCGTACGCTCGTTTGTCGTAAGCTTGTAAGGAAACTGTATAAGACCATGGATTGTCGGTATTCTGGCCACGTACATGCAAATATTTTATCAATATTTATGACGGTAGTTTTTTTTTTGCAGTTTTTATAGCTCATAAACAAGTTTTTACTACCTCCGCATCACCCTACAGAAATCGTATTAAATTTCAAAATTTGTAACAAAAAAATTGCTGCACGTAGTAATTATAACACATCAAATGTGTTAATGCGTCAGTTATTGATGCGTTTGTGTAATTATGCTTCTATGTAAATGTGTGAACGCATGCACAAAACATGTCCTCTTTCTCTGTCAAGTCTAGTGGTAAAAGGATTTTAGATAGGATGGGTTTAATGGCAACAGTGGAATTTCGAGCACCGGTATTGCACCCTTTGCCACAAAGTTACAGAATTTCATACTGATAAACAAAAATACATGTATATGTATGGTTTAACGTCTCGTCGACAGCAACTGTCGTTGCCTGCCATTTGCCTGAAGTGGTTTCGCAAAATCACGGAAAACTGAAATCAGGATGACCTGAGTCGGGAATCGAATCCGGTTCCTCCCGAATGCGAGTCTAACGTGCCAGAAAAAAAAACATGTAAAATGTTGTATGCTGCAGTATAATGTTAATATAAAAACTAAACTAAGGCCTTGTGTGACTTATGTACGATCCATGTAGTAATATCAGTGCACGTGTTTTATGTCAGTGTATAGCTAGCGTATCTTTGCGACGCATTCAACACTAGATTTTATTCGTTTCAGAAGTAGCCTATTTGATAACTAAAGAATTTGTAACATTTACGAATAACTCTGCATCGGCCGGCCAGGCGTCGCGAACACTAACTTCTTTCCTATAAAGAAGACAGGGTTAAGCGTAAGACACTTTCGGCGCAGTAACATTGGTAATGATAGAGCAAAAACGACGGAAACTGTATGTGGACTGAAACTGAATATGGAAATTACCATGCAAAAATTTCAACATTTAGAAAAATCGGTTACACACGAATTTCTAATAAAAATCTCTGTCGTTAAATTATTTAACGGTATTTTCTAGCGACATTATTCGTTATCTTGTTAATATCGATTGTCAGTATTTCGATTACTCCAGTGTAAATGAAAAAATAAGAATTTAACTATGTACGTACACCACGGAGTAAGAAGGTGTAGAGATGGCATTGAACGTACAAGAAATAATTTGTGTGGCAGACTTTCGAACCTACGTAGACATGTAACTGACGTCAGTTTCAGAACATCACTTGAATATCCAGTTATTTAAGTGCTCAATTGTAACTAAAGTCGCTCTTCAACAAGGAGACAATTGTATGTTTGCGCTTTCACAATTAAAATGAAATATTTGGCTGGTATGACGACCGTTCAATATTGTTAGCCTGAGTCCTCATTTTCAGACTTACTGGTCAGGGTTTGCAATTTTGTTCAGACAAGTAGAAATAAAGGAAAATAATTCCCCTTCCCCTCTCACCTATAGTCCTAAGCCGGCCATGTAAATCGAAAACTTTAATTTTCTGTGGATACTTAATCTACGATTAGACTGCAGGTCTCATATCTAACTAGTTCGAACATATTAGTGGCAATCTGACCATAGCATGAGTATTTGATAAGAGCTCGTGGTTTTATGGTGTAGGCTACTGTATCTTATTTCGTGATTATGATATAAATGTTATAAAAAGAATAAAATTAAAGACATGGAAGTACGTATTCGCTTTTAACATAATTTCGGCCATATTGACTGTAATCACGCTGCTCCTGCATTTCCTGAAAATTTAGTTCAGTGGAAAGTGTGTGTTTTCTTCATTCAGAGGAGGCCGCGGTGGCCAAATGGTCAGACAGTTCGCCTCCCACCAAGGCGATCCGGGTTGGATTCTCGACGCGAGTCAGTCCCCGGATTTTCGCATGTGGGAATCGTGATGCCGTTGCTCAGCGGGTTTTTTTTTTCCGGAAATCTCCAATTTCCCGCGCCATTTTATTCCGGCGCTGCTCCATACTCGCCTCATTTTACCCCTCACCAGTGCTGAAGACCTTGATGTTAAGTGCTGACCAAAATCTCTCACTTCTTCATTCAGAGGACGCGGAAAATATTGTATGACGGCCGCTTGGCTAGCGCTCCAACTGCGTGGAGCGTGTTAGGTTCTTACTCAAGAGACCAATAACCGTGCGTTCATAGTGCTCACCTACGATAAGAAAACACACTTGTGAATATGACTTAAGACACCACGCACTTAGGAAACCTTATTTAAGCCGAATTCTGCTTTTCCAGGCAGTTGTTCTCAAGGCCTAGCCTATGTACCAGATTCCTTTGGAATTGAGGTCTAGAATTACAATGGACTCGGCATAAGTTACTTGTTAAATAAATTGATACGGTCGCCGCTTAAGGGTGTTAAAGTGCGATAAAATCGTAATTTTATATTTGTATGGACTCACGTTAGTTTGGTAGACGATACTTGTGAGTAAAAAGCTTACTCTTATGAAGCAATTTTACCTCTCATAGTTTTCTCATAACGATGCATCAAAGTCAAAATTTGCATGTTACGGTGCCATGCAAATAGTAAAAACCACCTGACTTGCAAAACGAAATAATTCACAGTGAAATTACATGACATGGGCTATGTAACAAAGTATTTAAAAAACTTCCAGTTAACTGTTTTTATATTTTAAAAAAATTCTGAATTGTCAGCTTTTTTCTTGTATTTTAGCGAATTTTTAAAAAATCCAATATATTTCCTTTGGGCTTCTAAATGCTTTGTTGCGTAGCTCATGGAATATTAGTTAACCGTGAATTATTTCATTTAAGTAAGTCAATTGGTTTTCACTATTTGCATGGCAGCAGAACATCCAAATTTTGTCTTTGACGCACCGTTATGAGAAAACTATGCGAGTTAAAACTGTTTCGTAAGAGGAAACTGTTCTCACAAGTATCGTCTATAAAACTAGTACTATTTAATAAAAATACAAAATTATGATTTTATCACACTTGAACACCCTTAAGGCGGCCGCCTGGTGAAGTGTGTGTGTGTGGCGAAAATCGTTGAGGCGCTACGAGCGACGTCGGCCGGCATATGTATTGTGATATCGCCTCTACGGCCAAAGTAGTAAACGCGCGCGCTGTGTTCCACAGTAACGTTTTTACTGCGGTGACCCTATCATTTCATTGAAAGTGTCACTTTAGCTAAGTCCAGTGTACTTGTAGACATCAATTTCACACAAACCTGTTACATATATATTAAGATTTTAGCCAAGTTTGTTTGAGGGCTTTTAAATAATGCTTCCAATGTGTGTGTTGTCTTGAAAGTCACACTCACAAATAGTCTGAAGTGTGTTTTATTTTCGTAGATAAACATTGTGGATCCACGTTTACTGGTCTCTTGAGAGAAAACGTAACTCCGAACACACTGCACGCAGTTCAAGCGACATCCAGGCGGCCGCCTTAAGCAGGCTGGCAACACTAAGAAACATCAACAGTTTTTGTCTTCCCTTCCGTATCCTTCCAAGCAGTTAATCTGGCGCGACGCATTGTTTTGGCGTGGCCGGTCATTACGAATGGACTGTGCCCAGGATGTCGAGCAGGTGATGTATGTTGGCCTCCCCCTCCTCCTCCCCCACCTCACGTGGTGCGACACATTCTCTCGCGCGGCGCGCGCCGTGTGGCCCAAAGTGTCTCGTCTCCTTGGCGGGCGGGGCGGTTGTTTTTAACCGGGCCTCTCTGGCCACGTCCGACCTTCCCCGCAGTAGTGGCCGTGCGCTGGTGCGGGCAGAGTTGGTGGTGCTGTGTGTGCGAGTTATGTGTGTCGCGGCGTGCGACGAGTCTATCTAGTGCGTGGTGCGTGCGACCTATGTGCTTCTTCTCTCTGTGTGTCCTTGCTGCTTCCGCCACCCCCCCTTTCCTCCACAGCTCCTGTTGGCTTGACACGTTGCGTTCACGGGCGCGGTCTACATCCGTTTTCAACGTCATATTTCCATAATTCAACCAGATTTACTTTTTATCTTATTTTAGACATCATTGTGACTAAATTTTTCTCTTCTGAATTTTTTTTCTCTTTTATAGATTTTGCGTAAACGTCAAAATTTGCACTTTTAAGTTTTTATGTACGCCACAAAAACCAGCTGACATACCAAACTGGAGAAAATTTACAGCGAAGAACGATGTTATAAGCTAGGTCGTCTCCTATATAAAAAAACAAAAAACATATATGCATACAATTATTTAATTTTTTAAATTTTTATTTCAAATTTTGGCGATTTTTTAATGCAAAAAAAAAAGTGGTGCATCATTCGCCCGCCGTATTGGATCTTTTTTTCTTTTTTAATTTTTAGAAGGAAAGTTTGAAACTTGCGTTTATTGCGCTACAAAAATCTCTTGGCATTTGAACTTCATACGTATTTAGACTGCAATTAGAACAATTTATCTTATATTCTTAATTTTCTCGACTGGTTGAGGCCTAAATATACGTAAAACGTTTAACGTCAATGCCTGTACTTACTGTATCTTAAGGAAAATAGCATTCACGCTGTGATCGCAAATTTTACCCCTTTCTTCTCAACATTTAAAATAACCTTAAGAGTGCGTGGTAGATAAATAAACGCTGAAAAACATAAATTGATTTCCACACTTTTTTTAAAGCCAATATGGATGTAATACTCAATGACTATCCTAGACAATGGTATTTGCCAACTTAATGAGTAAATATGTATCCAAAATTACTAGTTAGTTACTCGTGATCTCTTGCGCCGCAGTTAAATGCACGAGGTTCCGGCGTCAGAGATTGTGCCTCAGAAGTTCTTAATACTGGAAACGATTTTGTTTAAAACGTTGGCTAACACTATTGTATAGGATTGCTATTGTATAATTTTCTCAGTTATATATTAATGCTTTTAGCGTTGAATTATGTACCTCACTCTCTTAAGGGTTATGTACAATAATGCTATACTGAGACAGCGGCGGGGCACTTCATGCCTTACACTGGCCTCTTTCAGCAGGAATGGAAACTAAATGAGATAAATGAAGACCTAAATTGGCGCGCTGTTACGGTTTGTGAATGGAATTTGTGATGGATATAAGCTCATCTTGCCGAAAACACTTTTCAACATTTACGCCCAGTTCTGTTGCTTGTTTGCATTGGTATTATTATTCTTCGTCCTAGTCTCGCTAGTTTATTTAGGAACTTCCTGTTCTTATTCCTCTTACCAAGAAACAATCGCAGCTCGTTAAACGCATGTTCTGTTTGATTCAGTGTTTGTATGCACATCTGTACCACCGTAAATAACTCTTCTTGGAATACGGTCATTCTCTACGAAAGATAAAAAGCTATAATCGATTGATGCCACATTTTACTTTGGTACTTTCGTACGTCATAAAAGGGGAATTCATGCAAAAATGTATTTTAATATTTTTTTTCTATTTGTACGAGATATTGTTTGTTTGTAGGCATATATTGAAACAATTTTTCACAGTAATAAAATCTGTATAGCATTCATAGTTTTTGTATGATGGTAAATATATATATATATATATTTATTTATTTAATTTCTTTATGCCAATTAGTTTTCGTTTCTTGTATAAAACCGTTTTATGCGCATTTTGACTTTGACGTGTTACTATACAAAAACTATGAAAGCTAGAAAGCTTTCATTCTGTAAAAAGTTTGCAAGGTAGGTCTATAAAACAAGCCAAGTCTCATACAAATATAAAAAATTATTTAAACAATTACTATTTGCAGGTAGAACTCCCCCCCCCCTGCCTTAAAGAGAGAAAAAGTGGTGAACGTGGCATACAAACGGTATATTTATGGTTTCGACGCTCAATCTCCTGAAGGTAAAGGAGGAAAGTACATAATGAAATCTGTAGTTCATTCCTTTGGCTTTCGACACGTACAATAATATCGTACAGTTGCAGATCTAACTATCGTGCTATTGTAGTACAAGGAGCGAGATTCAGCGCCTAGAAGTTAGTGGGATATAAGGCTGACTATTGCCCACTCACCATGCACGTCATCGCCTCCATGCGCAAAGCTCTCAACTAGCGTTGTCTCCTCGAGAACTTCTCTTGTGAGGGAGTGTTAGACAATTTTATTTTATTTTCAGTTTTTGAAACATAACGTTTATTCAAATTGTATTATCAAAATTTCTTCTTCGACAAAACATAGCATATATTCTTTGTAAACTGCTTGACATTAATAATGGAATCTTTCATTAATTTTTCATGCAGAATCATTGCAAGAGGATTCTTGAAAGTTAAACTAAAATTCTCTTGCAATGATTCTACATGACAAATTAATGAAAGATTTCATAATTTATGTCAGTTTACAAAGAATATATCCTATGCTTTGTTGAAGAGGACATTTTGATAACACAGTTTGAATAATTGTTATGGCTCAAAAACTGAAAATAAAATAAAATTGTCTAACTCTCTCCATTAAGAGGACGTGGTACATAATTCAACGCTAAAAGCATTAATCTATGACTGTAGGTTTCTTGAAACAAATTTGCGGGTATTAAACAATAGCAATCCTAGACAATAGTTTCTGGCCAACGATTTAAACAAAATTGTTTCCTGTGTTAGGAACTTCTGAGGCGCAATCTCTGACGCCGGAACCTCGTGCATTTAACTATGGCGCAAGAGATCACGCGTAACGAATTAGTCATTCTGGATAAATATGTACTCATAAAGTTGGCAAATACCATTATCTAAGATTGTCATTGAGTATTTTATCCATATTGGCTTCGAAATAAACGTATAAATCAATTTATGTTTTCAGTATTTATTTATCTACCACACTCTCTTAAGGCCTCGCTCTTCAGTTTTGCAGTGGTTTCGAAAATATTTTTTAACGCAAATGAATACATGTATCAAAAATTCATTCTTCCAATTCTAACACGTATATCTCATCGTTTGTATCTGAATTTTTCTGTTGCCATACACCAAACAGATTTTTAGATTTTTTCACGTGAAATATCACATTTTGTTGTCAAAATAACCCAAAATAAAGCAAAATAATTTTTTTGCTAGCAAACTGTACATTATTTTTAAAAACTGCTCTGGCAAAATTGTGTATCGTATGACTGTACACAGTCTAAAATTTTTTCAAAGCGTTTCGTTCAAAAATATTAAGAGTTATTTGTAATGGTTTGAAATAAATGAAAGATCATGGCCTTAATAAGGGTTCAGGGAAGGGGGGGGGGGAATCTAAAGTTTGTATATATACCTAACGCAAATCAACTTTTAAATGTTAAGAATAGTCGTATACTGTGAATTTAAACATGACTAGTCGTAATATTTTACGTGCAAGAGCTTCCAAGTCGCAGTTTTTCAGATCTCAGCTGGCACAAATAATACAAACAATTATAACCAGAGAAATTAAACATTTGCAGTGAAAAATTTATACGCGGAGACACTTGATGCTCTCTAACTACACAGAGAGAAGTTGTTGTTTAAATACTGTACATTTTAAACATATTTCGACAATACATAAATACCTAGCAGTTCTCTTTATTTAATAGAGAAGTATTCTGGAGTATATAAGAACTTTTACTTTCGTTCTGAATAATGATATAGATTTTATTATGTGTACTACCATAGAACCGTAAAATTAGTGGCATACTTGCGGGAAATAACATTTAATTTCAGCATAAATGCAAAAAAAAAAAAAAAAATCAGCACCTTTAAGACCTTGAAGTTTGCTGCCGTAGATTTTCAGTGGGGAAACAATGTTAAAAGAGTGGCTTCTTCATGAACTATTTTTTAAGATAATTATTCAAACGTAATTTATTTTTTTGTGAAATTTCTTAAGTAGCCTAATAGTGTGCTAGAAGGATTTGCTAACAGTCTTGATCCATTATTTTTTTCTGTTAAGAAATGTAAATTAACTTAAATTTTTTGTGTTAAGTATTGCACATTATAATAATTTCTGAACATAAAAATTGTCAGGGTTCTCAATACAGTAGTATAACTTCTGAGATTTCAAGAAGAATATTTTGTTTTGAATGAGTTTTCTATAAACATGATGCATTGAGAAATAATTTCTTAGTTATTGATTCTTTAAATAAACTCATGGCTGTCATCTTGGTAGACAGTTCTTAACGCGTTCGTCGCAGAGAATTTATTACGTACCTACCTTTCCATGATACGTTCATTTACGTCCAAGGAACGTATTCTCTATAGGCTACCATCGGTACGGTGTATTTAAAAAAAAATTGTGACTATTAATATTATTTAAAGAGAAACTATCCCTCAAATGTTTAGTGTGGTAAACTTTTGTCATATTTGCTTGTAAGGTTTTTGCAGTAACCTTGGAAGTACAATTTGCATTTTTTTGTCTTATACATCATACGGCTTAGCAAAGTAGATTTAATTAAAATTGGTAACGTTGTAGCTATTACTTATGCCACCCTTTACTTAGAATTGGATTAGTAATTAACCTTCACATTAAATACAATGAGAACCTCATTAGCAAGGTGGGGAAATTTTCGCACGGAAAATTCCAGTTAAATGACCAGCTGAAGAAAAGGCAGTGGCGTGAAATGGATAGCCTTAAGTGACAGTATCTCCCCCCCCCCAACCCAAAGTTTTCCCCCCAACGTGCTGATTTTTGGTTTCGCTTGCCTATTTTTGTTTCACAGCCGAAAATTCGAGAAGTGCCGCACTGGAAACATATCCATTGATTTCACCTTTCAGTTGAACTGTAAGGATTGAACTAAGAACTCCTAATTGTCTTTATTTATAAATTTAACAAAATTAATAGTTTTCGTTAAATTTCGTTGTAATGAAGACGTAATCATGAGTTCCTAGTTCATTTAAACTGAAAGTTATCAATAGGCTTCCAGTGTGGTACGTCTGGAATTTTCGGCCGTGAAACAAAAATAGTCAAGAAAACGCAATAAATCATTACGTAGGGTAGAAACTGGCTCTTAACCTGAATTGGCACGACAAAGTTTAGAGGTTATAATGGACTGCTCCTGTTCTTGGCGAGACGGAACGAATCAGGAGTGTTCATTGAGCGGAGCTGTTGACTGGGAGTAACTGAGCTAAGAGCAGAAATAGTCGCTTAATTGACTGCTTTTTTAGGTTTAATTAGCCTTGTCCGTCTGAGATCACCACCACTGCCGTGTATGATGCCATTGACAACGCTCATTTCATTTGTATCAGTTGCGATCCTCACACAGTCTTATAAAACAGCAACAATGTAGCCACTTACGGCGCGGTCACACAACGACGCGTTGTCGACTAGATATAAACACGTTCAAAGAGCCATAGTTACACGCGTTTAGTTGAAGGGTGTGATCTTTAAACATAGAGGTTACACTGTGACTGAAATTATAGTAACGTTCGAATACAGAACTGTCATTTTGTTGAATTCCGTATCCCGTGGTTATAGTAATAACACGTGAAAAGTAAAATACAGGTAAAGATATTATAATAAAACTCTCTAACATTTGACTGGACAAACAACCCACAGGATATATCACGCAGGTAAACGTCAAAAAATAATTTTTGAAAAGTCGTTCCCTAAGGGGGTTAAATAGGGGATAAAAGTATGGAAGTTGGTAATTTTTGGAGTTCTAAATATGGAAATTGGTGTTCAGGCCTCCTTTTATAAAGACAGTTATCAGCGTTTTTGGAAATCCATCCCCTAAGGGAAGAAAATAAGAGAAGGAAACGTGGAATTCGACAATAATAGTTTTTTTAAGGAGTATCACAGTACGTTGTGCTAATTGCCGAAGAATGGAGTATGACAGGAGGGTTGCGAAGTTTCTGATTTTTATTTATTTTTTTATAAACGAAATTATGTGTACCATGTTCACAATCGCACCTTTTTCTGTTATAGCAGAACTGTACCAACTGAATAATAACAATTGTGTTCTCCACGTTTTTTAAAGGCAGTAAGTCTTGATTTTTAGTTTAATGGTGTTCATTTTATGCATTTATTCTTCTTTGACATGAATAATGAGCTGGACATCTTTACAATCGTCGTTTTAATACTATGTAAATATTTAAGTCTTAAAGAGTTAGTAAATAAATAATTAGTAAACTTGTTTGCCGTGTTACTAGAGCGACTCCGAAACTTGACTGGAACCAACACAGAAGAAAATGCGAGAACGAAGATCGCAGGGCAATCCACTCTTGTTATTGATTTTTTTAAAACCTAAAACGCGAGTAGATACGGTATTGAACATTGGCGTGGCTGGGATAAGTCCAAGCAGACCACTCTTACATAAATATGTACAAAAATAACTGTCAGGGTTTCAGCTTGATAAAGTATTAAATGGAGGCTTCCAGCCTGCGCGCGCTGTCGGAGTGTGTTAGCTGATTAATTTGACTAGAAGTGTGTACCCTCTCCACATTCATAAACTGCTCCTAAGGAGAGTGGTTTACGCCAGCATCAGGTTGATTGGCTGCTCGTTGTTCCAAGGGGAGTCATTTTAGCGGCTTGATGTAGTGCCTATACGAGCAACGAAAATAAAGCGCTCAGCCAAGCGATTGTTTACGTAAACACTTGCCTCGAGCGTGTAAGCAGATCCCACGCGTGTTTTCTGCGTTTAGGCGGTGTGTTTACATGGCGAGAGCACCGCCTACTCTAGACGGAGTAATTGGGGTGAGCTGTCATCCAGACGGGTATTATTTCTCCTGACGTACTCTCTCGTCAACAGGTGCTGGGAAGTCGAGTGACGCATACCAAAAATGCATCAATATTTCTAAAACTTGCGGGTCGACAAACTAATTGGCAAGATGCACAACGCAGCCCGATAAGGGAACCCCATAAAAAAAGTACGCCAATGTATGTTTGCGGCCAGTCTTCTGTACGTCAATTTAGAAGACACTGTCTACTTCTCACTCTTTCATTTGTTTTAAAGTTAATTTGCAAGTCTTTCTTCCATAAATCACCAATTAGATCGGTTATTTAGAAGTATATTAATTAAGCTGTGTGTCAAGTTAAGAAAATGTTACTTTCGGATGAATAAAAAATTAATAGATAAGCCCAGTGTGCTGTTACCTGTGGTACCTCCATTTTAAGTGATTTTTGTCGTCCGAGACGAGAGTTAATGTTGGAATTAATATTTTCATCGTTCGCGAACAGGAACGTCTTGTTGACATTAGACGTTTTATTTTCCTGGTCTGTGATTGGCTGAGCGCTTAAGTCCTGCCCTGTATGTAGGTGAGGGGTGTATGTATGTTGGCGAGGGGTACAGAGGAGGCTGTATACAGAGGGGTTGGCGTGAAAATTTGACTGATTGCTGGATTTCAACACATGTTCAGCTTGCCAGAATATTACTGGCTTTAGTTTGTACTTTGAGCTGTTGCCCTATTTGACTGAACCAATAAGATTCCCGCTATTGTAATATTTTATTCCTATTATTAGTCTGCAGACAACTACGCTGTGTCAGAAGTATATCACCCAACCATACAAGTTGATAGAAACTACAGTTTTTTCAAAGGTATGTTAGCACATAACTTTTTCGCGACATACCATCATCTCTAATCATAACGCAATTCTGAAATTATAGTAATGTTCAAATAGAGAACTGTGTAGCTTAGTTGAATTCCGCATCCTGTGATTATGGTATTAAAATGTGAAAAGTAAAATACAGGTAACTATATTATAACAATATGCTTAAACCACAGGGGATGGTCGACTTTTTTTTTTTACCCAAAGTCCGAAGTAATTATAAACTTGTGCTTTGATAATGAAATGTACACCAAGGAAGATTGCACTAGAGTGGAACCTTCGCCGTAATGCGATATCTCGGAAATAAGAAACTTATTTTTTAAAGGTTTTTTGTACAGATGTTACGTCCATGTGTGATGATTTGCCATGGCGACTACGAAAAAGATTTAGATTCATATACAGCAAATGTTTTACGATATTTGTTAAATCACCTCCTTTCTAAGTTTAAAAGGAATATGCATTGAAAAACTCGTACATCGCCGAATAATTCTTGCAAGACCACTTAAATTAGTGTAATACTGATTTCGTAAATGCGCAGAAAGAATAATACCTAGATATACTGGTTTATCGCGGGAAAAGTTGACGACTTGCTATGTTTAAATGTAAGATATGTATCGCTGACGTTATTTAGTTATTGGCGAGTCCCCATCTGACTGGATCACAGATAACTCTGGTGCGGAATTACTGAACGTTTGTGATTCGGCTGTATGATAAACCGTGTAATTACAACCGTCTTCAAATCCTACAAAGGTTAGGATGGTACACAATTTTTGAACAATTACGTTGTCACGAAATATTATCCAGTTTCTTTAATTATACATATTGTACGCTTTATTGGCAACTGCAAACACAGCAGGCACATCCGCGCCTGATAATCAGAGTTGTCCTCCCTGGGGCCGTCAACTTCCAAATATACATGAAAATGGGTGTAGATAAAAAAAAAAAGCTATATACGGGCGAGAATTAAGACACGCTGTCGTAAAGAAATGTTAGTGGTTTCAACCATTAAGAAAGCCAGAAATAATTATAGTCCACGAAGTAAGATGGTACTTCTGCGTCTGTGCTAAACGAGGGAGAGATTAACAGTTTAGTTCAACGCATTAGGCGGGTCATCGTATGCTTGCCTTGTAAATAATAACTTTGTCTAAACTTTGTTTTCGGAAAGCGAAATTCTCCTTCAAGAGGACGTGGTACATAAGTTTACGCTAAAATGTTTCTGGGAATTCGCAGTAATCTGGAAGTAGTATAAAAACAACAGTATATGATTTTTGTCAGTTTTGTGAGCAAACATATTACTAGTCTGATACATGTGGCGAGCTGTTTGATGCCACACCTTTGGAACATTAATTCCCGAGAAAGATATTCCTCTAATATCTTAATGAGGAGCGATGAGGGTGTCTAAATGCCAAGGTATTAAACCCCGTACGCCGATGTAATGGGCGGCCGTAGGAATCTGTTGGCCTAGGAGAGTGACATGAAGTGAGGTCCTGCTATGAAGTAACGCTGTAATGAGAAGGGCGGGGAAAACTGGAGACTATCACGAAAACCGTCGACCAGCGATATCGTCCGGCGAGATTCCCAAATTCGAATATCCAGGGACCGCTGGGCCGTTACGGCCTTCGGCGCCCTCACCCTCACCCCGACATTCCTCTGGGAAACGAACCAGAGGGCCTATGCTCGAGTTTTCGTTCGTATGCGAATCGCCCGCCTGACCACTCGAAATGTGTTGTTGGTATGCTTGAACATTCTGCCGTCCTCGTACACGAGATTCGTATACGAAAATCTACTCGTGTGGTGGCAGGCGGCCGAATTGGGGATTTCGAATACGAGAAGCCGTAAAAACCGAAGCTATGGAGCAAGATTTCAACAATTATATGCATATTTTTATATATATATTTTTTTAAGTTCCCAATAATGTTTAAATAGAAACTCGCCACTAATTAAGTTAAGAATTAAATATGTTAGTAAGCTCTTTGCAATAGTATATTTATTTTACGAAAAAAAAAAAAAAATTACACGCTCTTAATCACAAAAATAATACTGTATGTATTAATTCTGAATAAGCTATTTTGAAGTTAGTATACTAACATTTCTTAGTTAAAGCCACTCACATTGCATTTTATGAGTCGCAAAATTTTGCTATTGACTGAAACATACAAATTTTTGGCTTCAAAGAACTCAGTAATCTATTAACAAAAATGCACTAAGATACAGGTAGCACAGTAAAAAAGAAAAACATTTTTTAAGGAGAGGGCAGTTGATCGTAGGAAAAGATAACTGTGTGCTAGGTTCCATTAGTGTATCTACATATAGAGTTTTTTTGTGTATTCATATACGTTTTGTTATTCGTCTGTGAACAGTTGTAACAGTGTAAAATAAAATTTAAACTTTCGCTATTGAATCACACAAAGTTCAACAAGCAACAATGTTATGAAAAATTGTGTAGTACCAGACAGTTCTGTTACTTTCGAATTTCTTTGTTCATTATATACAAACCCGAGGATAAAGTCCTCGTAATATTTTATAATCGTGATGGCTGTTAAACAATTAATGCGAGTGGTTAATTTTATTTGAGTAAAATACTGAGACAAAAAAATTCTACATGTTAACATTAGGTACTTGGCCTCTTACATAAAATTCAACAACATTTGCTCTAAATTTAATTAAACTGCCTCAAATTAATTACCTGAAATTATTAACATAACTAGGCTATATTATTATAGGTTAAAACCATGTAACTTAAGCCTTAGTTTCTTGAAGCCTTCGTTTCGTTAGTCTTCCCCTAAAAGTTCAATTCAATTCTTTATTGTCCAGTAGACTACAGTTGTGTACAAATATGGTACAGGTAGTATAGGACTCGTCAATTTGTTAACAAAATTATATACATATATACAATACAATACACATTGCAAATGTTTTTGCATATCTGACTCTGACCAGAAACATTTTTCTTTTAGTAAAGCTGTCATTCAATTCAATTCATGTTGG
>PNEQ01124501.1:84702-100607 GCA_003012365.1 Medauroidea extradentata | reverse complement strand
ATACTTTTTGAAAGATTGAGAGCTATTCCAAATGTGTTTTACAGACGTGTGTGAATACGTTAACTTATGGTTGTTGGCTGCCGTACCTTGCTTGAACGCGGTGTAGTATGCTGTTCGGCAGATTAATTGTTATTATTTTTACGAAAAACGTCGTGTGTAACTTGTCCAAAGTGTCAAAATTGTAAAATTCCTAATTTGGTCAAATTTCAGAACAAATGTTTCGGTTTCTTGACAAAAATGCCATTATTTTGTAAAATATTCAAATACGTACTGGTTTAATGTGTTCCTGAGTTATTTTATTTGCAATGTACGATGGAAAACTTTGTGTATTTGATAAGTTTTGTACTGTGTTTGCTGTAAATATAATATTACTGGATACGCAATGCAACACAATAACCAATAAAAAATATTTTTTGGGAAACAAGCAAATTTTATTCTTGCCTAGTAATGATGTAAAAGTAGACACTGTCATAATCAAGCTGGCTTCTGGACCTTACGAATTACTGTTTAAACAAAATCCTGGTACTTATTCGCCTAGTGCCCTGCAACAGTATAAATGTCTTTTGAAACTTAAGAGTGCCCACTTGAAGAATAATGATTCCAGCAGCAATGAATATAAGGATGAAACACATCCGAAATTCCCTGATGTAGGAACTACAATAGGGTCTGGTCTTGATCTACGTAAAAAAAAAGATGGGAGACTTTCAGAATATGTTTACTGGAATGATGCCAATGAAATTGTAGACAGATTAAGACTGATAATTGCTTCTCAGCAGGCTGGAAATAATTAACATACAAATGAAATATCTAGCATCATCGAAGAATTGAGTGAAGACGGATACATAGAATGAGTCGTCAAAATATTGCTGGGGAGCTGCACAAGCCTGCAAGGTGAAATTATCGTCGGCGTAAAGTACATGTGATTGGTTTGAAGGACTTGTATCAAACAGACTTGGTTGAAATGATTCCTTATGCTAGCAAGAATAAAGGCTACAAGTACATGCTGACTGTTATTGACTGCTACAGTAAATACACGTGGGCAGTGCCTGTAAAAACTAAGAGTGGCAGGGATGTAACAAGTGCGATGAATATTGTTCTGCAAGATAAAGGTCCACGCAAGAATCTACATACTGACCTCGGCACGAAATTCTACAATTTTAATTTCCGAGCTTTGATGTCAAAACATATAATAAACCATTACTCAACCTACAGTGGTCTCAAGGCTAGTATCGCAGAACGTTTTAATCGTACACTGAAGAATGAAATGTGGAATAAATTCTCAGCACAAGGAAACTACAAGTGGGTAGACATTTTGCCTCATATGGTCTCGAACTATAACAATAAAGTACATGGGACCACGAACATGAAGCCTGTAGATGTCGTGGACAACTCTTTACTGCACACTATAAAAATGAGAAGAAACTGGACCTGCACAAACCTAAAGCAAAGATTGGAGACTATGTAAGGATATCGCGAATGAAGGGAACATTTACTAAAGGCTACACACCAAACTGGAGCACTGAAATGTTTAAAGTGGCCAAGATTCGACACTACGAACCAAGGACCTACTACCTAGAAGACGTGGAAGGCAAGGCTATTCGAGGAGGTTTCTACTGCGAAGAAACTCAAGTTATCAAGTATCCGAACACGTATTTGGTCGAGAAGGTATTGAAGAAGAAAGGAAATAAGTTTCTTGTGAGGTGGCTGGGGTTCGATGCAAGCCACGACAGTTGGATTCATCAATCAGACATTATGTATAAATGTGAATTCTTATGTATGAAAGAATAAATTAATATTTGTTTAAAACTGAATTTATGTGTTATTATTTAAAAGCAAATGTTATTTTACTGGGAATAGTTGGAACTGCTACTAGGGTGCCTGGAAGGCTGCCTGTCATGACAAACACATAACAGGTTGATACGCGAGACGATGAGCTGGTCAAAGGCGTGCTGTTTCGTCATTTCTCCCGTCGCAAGGAGCGGGGTTGTCCGGCAGTCTAATGGCCTAAGTCATTAAGCCGGGTAACGCGCGATTCACATGCGCAGCTGCAGACCTTGAGTCATGCTCTGCCACTTCAGCTAGTGGCTCGCGCGCAAGTTGAAACCAGGTCATTAGCTATGGGACTTCACAGCGACTGCAGCCGTCCCTATTGCTGGTGACGTAGATTGTGACCACATGAAATGAGGGTAGAGTTGTCTCGCAATACATTGGGTGTAGGGGAGGGGATGCTTGTCAGTATACGTTAAGATGTCGTTCGTAACACATCAGTGGGAAAGCGAGGATGATGAGGCATTGGACGAGTTGTATGAAGTTGCCGTGGCAAGGGCATGAATGTCAGCTCGGCCACCACCGCCGCCGCTGATTCGAATGCATCAGAACCCCGGCATCTCCGACGACGAGGTGCGGGTCGTCGGGGTGTTTGGGGCAGGCAAGCGACCCTCTGACTTCGCCAGGCCTGCTGCAATATGGGGGCCTGCTGCAGGGCGACCCGTAATGGCGGTAGCACCCATGGTGCCTGTGGTGATGGTGGAGGACGACGCTGAGAAGTTCGACGATGATGAGGAGGAGGGTGACTCGTCCCACGGCGAGGAGGAGGTGCAGGAGGAAGAGGACAATGTGGGGGAGGAAGTACAGCGGGAGCTTGTTGCGCTGCGAGTCCAGGTTCGGGGCCAGCAGGAGGAGATCCTGGACCTGCGGATCTGACTAGAAGCCTAGCACGCCATCACAGGTATCCGCTACATTGCCACCACACGCTTCCAGGAGGAAGTCCTCTTCAGCTCCTACGTACATTGCTAGGGCGAGGACCAGCCCAGCCACCTTCATATTTGTAAATATTGTATATAGTGTTTTTTAGTGTTTTAATAAATTTATTATTCTTTTAAACTTAAAATTGTGTGCTGAGAGACATTATTCGCCTGTCATAACTTTTCTTAAAGAGCATCAGATGCACCAGTCCTTGTACACTCAATCAGTGATTACATGCCACACTAATACATTACTGTAAAAGGTTTTTAAAATTGAAATAATGATTGATGTCGTTGATACAGCTCTGTGAATAATACTTGTCAAGACTTGTCAATCTAGATGTGTGAAGGTAAGCATGAAAAAAATATATATTGGTGATACGGGCGAGAGTCCCGCTTATAGTACATTACCCACCGCCCTTAAGCACATATGTATTGTGGTGGAGTCGATTCAAGTGAGTAAATAAGAAAACAAAAATGTTGCCTCAAAGTAGTGCCTCTGGTGGTCATTCCTAGAACTCAATATAATAATAGGTTATTTTGGAGAGGGAATTTTAAATATTAAATATGGCGGCCTCCAGAATATGTAAACAAATCCCTGATGAAAATTGACGGGAATTTAAAAATTAAATATGGCGGCCTCCAGAACATGTAAACAAATTACTGGAAATTAGGTGGGAGTGGGGGAATTTATTCCCAGATGGTGGACTGATCCAATATTTATAATTTTTTTTAATTTTTAATTTTGGGAAATTTTGGAAAATTTTGAAAGTGATGTAATACAAGATGGCTACCAGAGACAAGATGGCGGCCGGAAACAATATGGTGGCCGGGTGACATAATCCAATATGGTGGCGGTGACATACAAGATGGCGGACGCGGCACCGAGGCACCGGACCCTGGACCCTGTTGTGCTCGGACCGATATAACCTATCTACTCTTGTGTAAATGATTGTAATGACACATCTTTATTACATGCTTCGTCTATTTGATCGCGGATCTGCCTGCAATGCATATCTAGAGCTTCACAAATATGGCAACAATGTTTTCATTCTTATTATGTAACTTCTGAAAGTGCGGCTAAACCTCTAGTAATAATTCCTTTTCCTATTACAGCCAACACTGTGTCTGCCATTTTATCAATCTCGGAGACAGTTTTGCACTGGCCTCTCTGCCAAAATTTTGTAATCGAGAAATTATCATTCATGATGTGCGGAAAAACAAGTACACAGTATTCAAATCAAGCTATATTTTTATACATTTCTCTTGGATGGTGCAGGCATAGGTATATGCACGTTGTCTATTTTGTTCAGCACATATTTTAATGATTCTTGGATATTACTTGTTGGATATTTTACAATAGATTAAATTTTTTTGTCCATAGGATTTACCATGGTTCTAGCCATATCATTCAGCTTGCTAGATACGCCAGTGAGAGAAAATTACGTGCGATATAGCCTATTGGTAAGGTTTTTTTATGCAATTTGACTTTGAATCAAGTTTTGAAGTTCGAGATTCAAGGGAAACTGACATGCGACGTAGCGTATTGGTCGAGTTTTTTAAGTTTGCATCAAACTTTGAGGCTTAAACTTCTAAGGAATCTGTTATGCAGTCAAACATGCCTGTCAATTCATTCAACATATCCAAGTTTACGGTCTGAACGTTAGCTTATTTGATCTCATCGCCATCATATTTATGCCCACCTAAATGTTTCAGACTCTTTCCGCTAATACTGCATTGACCATCATCACTTTGAGAGACAAATTTTTCACAGTATCTACCTAAATCATTGTGGCCAAATTCCGAAATAACAAAGCTCATGTCATACTGCAATATGTTTATAAACTGGTCAGAACCCTAACGAAATCTTACTTTTTGTAGTGAAATTCCTTCGCAGTTACAGTCAAACCATAAGGCCGGTGTCAGAAAGCGACCTGGGTGACGCCACTCGGTCGATAACGATATTTGTTATGGACCGGTCGGACGGGGCCGCACCACACATCAAGTGGCGCGCGATGGTCGACCATCCACTACTCACGGCATCACCCGAAGTGGTGGCCACCCAGTGAGTCAGTTGATGGTAGTTCAGCCTGTCACACAACACCACTGAGAAGCCACTACTTCACTACGGACCTCGATGTTGAGGCATTTATCCACGAAGTACAACTCCGCCCAGCTATTTGGGATGCCACTACAAGTTTGGTAAGTAATACTAATTTCACATAACTATTATAACTTCAATGATTTTGCATAACATGACATAACACAAGGTAACAGTAAGAACATTGTATAATTTCACATACACAACATGACATAATACATAACGGGTTAAATTTCATGTTTTACATTACCTGTATAAACTGAAAAGAATGGTTCAGCAGTCCAAGTTCCTTTATCACTATTGTTTTTTTTTTTCAGATCTTTGTAAGTCTCTATGGTCTGGTTTACATAAAGTTACTCTGTTAACATGATTGGACTTTACATTTCGTAAGTTCTTATTGTTACTTTGATGTATTTATTACTTGCAATTTCAAAATTATGTATGTATAATGTTCATGGTATGATCTTTGAAAGGACTGTGCAATGGGAGTTCATGACTGGATTTGTTTGTATGGACATACTCCATTGCGATCGCTATGGAGTATGTCCATACAAACAAATCCAGTCAATGTTCATGGTGTTCGAGTAACTTTATTGACCCACTTTAAAGAAGTAGTTTGTCATGAACTAATGTTTCTATGTTTGCTAATAATGTGGCTCTTATGAGGAAGTTATGAAAATACGTATTATCTTTAAAACATTTTTTTTTTGTTTTAAGAGTGAAGTTAGCTATTTATTCATATTGTTCCAAACAACGTAATTGATTTTAACACTTAAACGAAACAGCAGGAAATTCCGAAATGAAATGTGGTTTTACGTTCTAGTTTATATCATAGCATATTGTCAATGCAGTTCTCCTACACTAACGAAATAATCTACGAAAATGTCTCTAACAGCCAATGCTCTATGATTACCCCTACTCGCAATGTCTCATTCAAGAATGGGAAGGTCTGGAGTTGTAATTGCATCTTCGAACTTGTAGAGTCTCTCTTACTTACAAAGTTGTGCAATATACAGCAGGCTTTCACTACGTCTTCTGCTAATTCAATGTTGACATCCAGTGGGCGGTGGAGAATATGCCATTTATTCGCTAGAATACCGAATGTACACTCTAGAAACCCTCGACTCCTAGACAATCTTTAGTTGAAGATTTTCTTCTTTGAGAAAGGTTCTTTCCGCTGTAAGACCTTAGCATGTTTTCAGATAGTCCAAAGGCTTAAACGCCAACGAATACAAATGGTACAATGTCATCATCTGCTCTTGAAATTTGGGCTGGTGCAGGAATGCACAAGATTTCATCCACCATTCTTTTGTACAACTGTGTCTGCTTGAAAATAGAGGAATCGTTTGTTCGTCCATACGATCCTATGTCTACATAGGTAAACTAGTAATCAGCATCATAACGCGCTAAAAGCACAATGGAAAAGAATTTGTTACGGCTGTAGTAAAGTGAGCCACTCTGCTTCGGTTGTATTACTCTAATGTGATTTCCGTCTATGGCTCCCAAACAATGAGGAACGTTGGGCCTACTGTCAAAACCTTCTGCAATATTAAGCCAGTTCTCTTCAGTGGGTTGTGGTATACATGTGTCTTTCATGCAAGACCATATTACTTGACATACCTCTTTTACAATCCCCCCAATGGTAGATCTTCCCAACGCGTAGGAGTAGTGCAAATCCGTCACGCTCCAACCAGTCGCGAAAATATCTGCAGCAAACAACACGTAAAATTTTTGTTAATCAACAATGTTGCGCGCAATTTAAAGAAGTAAATATTTTCTTCCTTTCAAAAAATTTACTATGCTGGTAACTGACTGCATATTTTATTGAAATGACAAATTATCAAACTTATTTGTCACATTATCAGCATTTGATAGATTATTTCTTAAACATTCGTCTGAAATAGGTGTACTGACAAAACTACCCAATATTTCATCCAACTTTTCCCACATAGAACTACGAAAATTCTTATTATACAAAAACAAATAGTATCAAATATGGAGCTAATTAAAAAATGCAAAAATTTATTTTTAGTGCAACATTTATACATATTATGTAAATTCATCCACAGAGGAGTTAAGCATTATTATCACATATTGCAATTATATTAGTAAATGTTAAGATAATGTAATAGGTTTACAGGGAAAGGGACTAATATTTATTGTGGCACATTACCCTTTTGAAAATAATTTCAGTCCGGAAATACCATGCAAGAAAAATAAAATCGGTTCTTGGAAGAAAAAAAAAACATTTCCATTATAACATTTAAATTCGTATCAAAATGATTGTGCCATGTGACTTAGTAACAAAAAAGTTCTAAGATGTGACTTAGTTCCCTTCCCAACTGGACGAATCAGCTATATTGTTGTGGGCAATATTCTAAGGTATTGTATCCAGCTATATGTATGCAGTTGCTACGACGATGGAAAAGTCTACGTGAGAGCTACACAAGAGAGCTAAAAATTCAGAAAGAGAAAAAATCATGGCCAGGACCATGGAAACGCCCTGTTTATGTATTCTTCAAACAACTGGACTTTCGGAAAAAGTGACAAGCCCGAAGAACACTACCAGCCCTCTCACAGAAGAAAATGCAAAATCGACTGTAGCACGGAATACACCACTCCCCAAAAAATCTAAAACAAAAACGACTCAATAGGTGAGAGACTTGTTAGAGCAGTGGAACTAAGTGAGCAGGTTAGAGCATAACGGGAAAAGAAACTAGAAAATGACTGCGACAGAATGTTCCTTTCGTCACTGCTTCAGCCTTTGTAGCAGATTCATGAACATGCACGATTAGGGGTTAAAAGGAAACTAATGGAAGTGATTGATACTGAAATGAAAATGTATGTGCCTACTCCCCCTCCAATTCCAACGTCAACACAACCCAAGCGCACTTGTTCAAATCCCTCAACATATTCCGCAACAAAGTGTTTCCATTAATTATCCCTCATTTAGCATTGTTGCTTACACTCCAGATGGTTATCCTGTGGAGCTGCGACCCTGAACGTCAGACAGTGTTGTACATTCCAATGTCTCAAATTACTCTAATACGTCTGCAAGAAGCCTATTTTCTGACACTGCTCTTTTTCAGGGACCATAGTTCTTATTATTTTGTAAATATTCAGTGTTAAATGTTATTTCATTACATCGAAAAAGTACATTTGGATAGCATTGCACTGTATTTTGTTTAACTTTCTATTTAATTAGAAAACATTTGTACAGCTTTATACTAGTCCATTAATATTTCATGCAATATAACTTTTTCCACATTAAGATTATGTTCTAGATTTATGTGGGTTCATGGTCTAGGAACATAAAATAATTGCAATGATTACATTTTATTAATAAATACATTGTTTGAAAACAATTTTATTATTTCAGATTTAAGTTACTCATTATATTGGAATATAGGTAACTTATTACAGCAAATTTGTGGACGCCTGCTGACGATTGGTTTTACATTGAGAATGGACTTACTTAATGTTATACTTTTTTTGAAACGAAACAATTGTGCTTATTTGTGTCTACCACGAGAAATAAAGTATAAAAATTAATATACTTTACACATAAGCAAATTATGAAAATTGTTGATTTTGGGAATGCCCATCATGTGTCATCTAATTTTAGCAATACGAATTATAAAATAATTCTAATTTAAACACATTTACATACCTAAGAGTGCAGATTAGCCTTATTTCTGGATTTATCGATGCCCTCATGTTTGTGTCCTGGCAAATCAGTTTTTTTCGTAACATATGAAGCAATTTGTCAAATGCTGGCCGAGACATATGCACAAAATTAAAAAATATGTGCCTTCATTTTCCTTGATAAGTGGTTACATTGTATAAAATAAGCTTGTTGCCCTTTTCTCCATTATCATTAGATGTACCCAAAATCGCCTTCTCTTCCTTTTCTTACTAGCCAAATCCATATGTACAACTACTGCTAGCTACTAGGTGTTCATTCTTCAACTGGCAAGCCACCTGGGTCGCGCATGAAGTATGTGGCGCCACCCGGGTGGTGCCACCCAGGTAGCTCGTCTGACACCGGCCTTAGGTTCTTTCCAACATAAATACATATCCATGAATTTTTCAAATGTATTTGTATTTACAAGAACATGCATGGCTCAAATTCAAGTTATCCACATGAAACAGTACAAAAAATTCTTATTGTAACGAAGTAATTGTTTTGGGATACTATAATACAGCTGAAGTAGTATGATTATGTTCCTTTTGGGACAGGAGTCGGAGTGAAGCGTTGTGTCGCCCCTCCCGCCATGTTCTGATGTCACGGCCCCGACTACCATGTTGGATAATACTGACCTTTAACCATGACCTTGACCTTGACCTTAAGTGTTAAAATTACCAAAATTTTCCATAACTCCAAAAATTCCGAAAAATTCATAAAAATTCCAAACAATTTTTTTAAAAATTTCAAAAAATTCCAAAAAAAATCCCGAAAAAATATTACCTTGATCTTGTTTCCGGATGCCATATTGTTTCCGACCGCCATCTTGGAGTTTCTTCCAAGTCTTTCGAAAGTTTTTTGATTTCTCATTCCATTCTAACCCTGCACGTAGCTATTAAATGAAATTTTAGTAAAAATCTTTTTATACTAAAACTTTATATAAATTTTTATTAAATCGTTTTTTATTTAAAAAATATTTTATTAAATCAACTACCGACACGTCTTATCCGGACGAGCTCCATCGACACATTGACTCCCCCCCACAACTTTTTACATGTATATATTAATTCATCCCCTCTTCCACTACCCATTCCTTTATTTTAATTGGCTGTTAGTCACATAATGAATGTCCCCCACTTCCCCTACTTTCCCCTCTCACTGACGCTCGTGTTATAACCTGCTCAAACTACCACACCCCCTTCCCCTTCCCAAGAAAATTTTTAAAACATTATTTATTTCCCTCTTATTTTATGTGCGATTTCCCCTGCCACCATTTGCACTAGCCAATAAGAAGCTAGCTCTCTTTTCCCACAAAACATGATTTCTCCTACTGTAACCAATCACAAGCTACCTTCCCCTTCTTGCTGGAATACATTTTCCCTTATACACTGTCCTCCACAACCCAAATAAGCTAGCGAATTACGTACGATTTTCCCCCTCCATTCTTCCATTTTATATTTTAACATATACCCCACCATCACCTAAATAAGACATGTGTACTTACAATTTATTAGTTTCCCTTCCCCTCTCATCAAACCTTATATGTTTTCTCTCCTTTTAACCTTTCATATGATTGGTCGGTAGACCCCTTTCTCTCACATTCTAATGGTCATTTGTTTCCCCTCTTTCCCATATTTCTACACTTTTATAAACCCTTGTAACAGAAGTGAACGAGCAGTCTCTGCCGTCTACCTCTTTGAGTCCAGTTCATATCGTGGTTTGTTCATCCATAGTTAAAAGTATAACCGTTCGTTTGCACTAGTGCATCTGCAAACTGTAACGGAAAGAATTCGCCATTGTTCTGCATTAGAGCAGGAAGAGAAGAGTTGATCCGTTCATCATTGGCAGCCACACACAAAGCTCCAGTGGTCTACAACTGATGTGAAGAAGGTCACCTTCACAGAACACAGTTATAGAGAACGTCAAGAACCAGGTAAAAGTGTAAATTTATTGGACTCTTCAGAACCTATAGTCCAAAAGAAACTTGCACCATCTTCAACCAGTGAACTCTACAAGCAACTACATGTCATCACCGAGTCCTTCAAGTTCGGAACTCTCCGACGTCTACAGTAACGACGACATCGAAATGGGCAAGTCTACCGTTGCTACATACACACCATTCAGGTCAGAAAACACATTCCAGTACACGGACGTAATGGTGGGTTACAGAATCGTATGTTATGAAGATGCTAAAGGAGATTTACAAATTCTGTTCTGTGATGGCGATATTCACTTCGTATTGTGTTACGATTCATACGAAGGATACTATGTACAAGACGAACTGTCATGTGACCACGATGAATGTTACGTTTTTAATATTCGTCCAGACTCAGTATGTCCGTGCACACTGAACGATTTGTTGCTACAGGGAAATGGCGAAAAAGTGACTGAAATTCGTGGTCATGACACATTCACATACACACTTCGTCGAACAGAAAGCAAAACTGTGCGCGAATAGAGAGAGAAATGTAATGGATATACACATGTTGTGCAAAGACGTGGAGTTCCTCAATGGTCGTCACAGTTCTCACATTTTTCGTGTGATGTATACCTTTCTCTAAGACCGCTACCACAGCAAGTATTGTACCACATGGCACTACCTTTTTATTTAATTTTTGTGTCTTAGTTTGTTTTACAAGTAGTTCAGTACGGTATATTATTTTGACAAAGTCTCATTTCTCCATTTAATTATTCCAACTACAATTTATATCTCTTAGTGTTTAATATCAATAGAATACTATAAAATTGTAAATTTTAAAATTTTGGTTTTAAAACCTTTTCATATAATGGCTGCTTTGTCCACATTCAAAGGTATGGCACTATACAAGTTCGTGTTCTTTGTGTTTGTTTTGTGCTACACTAGATGGAAGCTGTGTACACATTTGAGAACTTTACAAGAACCACAGCCATGTTTGTTGGATATATCAACATTTTGTGCTACTTGTTTTATCAGCTCTTAATAATATATTGTTACGCTGAAAATTCTAGTAAAATTGTTTTATTAAATTGTAAATGCATGACTTTCATTATTACTAATTATAAATTCTAAACATGTAAGTTTTTTAACTGGAAACGAGTTCGACAGTTGTCGAAACTACCGATTTCAGTGCGCTTGCGATATGCTGAGTTGACCTTTCTTTTCATCTCTACATAATGTAACGACCTTGGCGTGTTTTCTTTCTTTTCTTACTTTTCTCATGAAAATGCGAAAAATTATTTGAATCTGCCTTTGGTCGAGTTTTTATTATGTTTTTATCGTTCGGTGTTCTATTTACATTGCATTTTTCTCTCTTCTCGTGCTACTTTTTATCGTTTTTACAGTGGTCCACACTGCCGGGCTTGATTTGGCCATGCCGTAACCTTGATGTGAGCTGATTAGTTGTATACTGACATGATGGCCTAGTTTTCTCCTCAGATGTACATCCAGATATGTCCTCGGAGGACCTCAGTGACGCCCATGTCTAAATTTCAGGAAAGCTTTTTTTCTCTCTCTTGCCTTCGGCCTTCGCAACCATGCAGCATGTTTCGCCCTGCTGAGATCTTTTTTTTTTTTTGGACTTAACAACCTACAAATTGTGATAAAATAATCAAGAATATTAATTTATTATTTTTTTGGACTTAGCCTAGAAATTGTGGTAAAATAATCTTAAGGATTTTAACTTAATATTTGTTTTAATACAAAATATTCTGATTTTTTTTATTACAATATGTAACAGCAAGGTGTATTTTAACCTACCTAAAGTATTCGGGACGCCCCAATCTGTCAGTTCTTTTATGCTATCAAACTAAACTTTCTCAAGTAACTTAAATAATATAATAAAACAATATAACTTTTTTCTTTGTTAAGTGGTGTTATGTTGTAAAGAATTTAATACTCATGTCTTATCGCGTTAATGTTGTTACTTGTTACGGATATTTTAAATATATGTACCTATCTATTTGTTGACAACTCGAATTTGTATTTTTTAAAATAATTTATTTTAAATATTGATATGTATGACTACTTTTATTTAACATTCTGGAATATAATTTGCATTTTTCCTTTTTTAAATGTTAATTTGTGGTCCTGCGACCTCACTTTTGAATAATTAATAGGAGAGAATTATGAGCCTTGGCCATTTTTTTTGCTGTCAACTATTTGTGGGAAATTTGCACAACAGTCAGAACCAGGTCCACATGTGAGTCGGCTGCCTGGCCAGTATGTTACTGAGTCCTGCTTATTCTGAGTCTTGGCCCAGAATGGCTGGGCTAAAGTAGTTCATTTTGGGTAGGCGGTGCACCTCAGCTCAGTACAAACACTTACCTCCAGTCAGATATACACATTAAACCCTTTGAAAGGATACGACTTTGTTGATGTAGTGTTACATGGAGTTACGTACACCGCAGAAGCATTCGTAAAACGTGTTGTTGAAAGATGTGAAAATGGCATACATTTCCGCATGGAGAGAAGATACCACGATGGAGCAGTAGTTTCGCTAACTGTACGAGACTGTGACACCGACGAGTGAGCTGTCTGTGTGGGCCTAGAATGAAATTCCCCATGTCGTTGCACGATATGAAGAAGGAAGCTTCAGAACTAAACATCAAAACCAAATACGACTATAAAAAACGTAAGTTCGAACACGAACTTACTTAAGGGAAGCCCCAAACCCATTAATATGTCACGAGAAATATACGGGCGTTTGCCATACGTTTACATCATTAGCAGAGACTGATATTTGAACTGAAGTGAGTACAAATGTGTGTGCAAACGAACTTTGTGCTGTGTATCGAAAATGTCTTATGGGCATACATTCGCCAGCTTCATTTCTTAAAAAGCAAATTGCTATACATTCTTAATGTGGTACAATTTAGCAGTACATTATCGAATGTGTATTTATGCAATTGCCTATAACATTCATCGGACACTTTAAAAAAATAACACCAAATACTTTTGTAGGCAGAACATCCAGTGCCAAATAACGTAAAAAAATCAGCAACATAGTGTTTTCTTCGCCAGTATTAACTCCTCACTACGAATGAAACGTCTGATTGCTGTTCAGCCGGACAAAAAATATTATCTGCTGTAGTGGCATATGGAAGGTATAAGTCTTTAACATTGCTAAACAGAAAGAACGAGCTACCGTACTTGCCCAAAGAATTTCTTCTCGCCTACGCACCGCACGAGGTACCATCAGTATACAAGTTCCCGCCAGATCATCTGAGAGAACTCCTCAACCGTTTTACATGCATACACTCCAAGGCTTCGAGACACGCCACATCACAGGAGTTGGTGCATGGAGCATCGTTGCTTGTCAACAAGCACTTCATCCACTACAGTCCACATTACATCTAGTGACAGGAGTACTCCAAAGAAGCCTACCCGTGAGACCGAGTAGTGTCGTTTTCCCCAAGTAAATTGCATGGAGTAACATGTACTGTAATATCCAAGGCTTTCGGTCGCAAGACACATTCACCATCAAGCAGGTGTCAATATCGGACAGTGACGATGACCTTACGACAAAAGTTTTCACCTTCGAACCACCCTGCCCCTGGGATCATCTGAGCAGTACCACACAACAACTGTACCGACTGCAAATGTACCAGAAACGTTGACTCAAGTGGGACTCCGGCAACATTCCATACACCCAAATACCCAATGTTTTGGATTACATCTTAAATGAAGATTGCCCAGCGTTTGTCATCGGGAATGGTCAAAAGCTTGTGTTACATAGTGTGTGCTCGAACAGCATTAAAATTATCGATGTGCATATGCAGTTTAGGTGCCCTACATTCAGTAAACTCGTCGAAATGTACACTGATCAACTTCACAACTGTGAGGAAAAAATAATTCGGAAGCCTTGACACTTTGGTTGTTGATAACCCATGGTACGTGTTAATATACATGTTGAACGAGAGAGACTCTGTAGCTTTCAATTTACTTAAAACAACATCACCCCAACCAGTCATGAAATGAGTTCAGAGATGTAGTAGGCGGAGACATACATATGTTGAAATTCAAATGTGTGTATGTACAGAAAAAGAAATTTAAATATCCATACTAATTTAATAAGAAAAAGTATTTTATTATCAAAGGGTTACCTGTAAAATAGCACTTATTTAAAGTATGCTGTACGGTGTTGTGTGAATAAGAAACGAAAAAGTAATTATTTTCATAATAATTTTCTAATATGAAATAATATTTGTAACCTTGTTATTGAAATCAGTACATTTGTGTATGTGGTAAAAACCAGTTCGTATTTATAATGCTGATAATTGTTTGTGTCTTCATATGTGGTTAAGACCGAATACTTAATAAAACCACTACTACATGTTTTAAATAACTTTGTGTATTTTGTGTAACAAATCCAAGCTTTGAAAAATAAATGCATTGTATGAACGAAACACATTTTCTGTTTATTCAAAGTCCTAGTATATGTTTCCAATTTAATTTATAGAGGTAACAAATTGCGAAAAAATAATATTTTTAAAGTGACTACACATCATATGTGTATTAGTGTACATGTAAAACATGTACAAAAATCATTTTCGATAACATCATAATTTGACAAGAACGAATGAATTAGGATACATTTACTTCATTTGCGAGTAGGCTGCTGGAAGTTCGTGCGATAGAGACTGAGAGAGCGAGATGGGGGTATAAATAGAGAGCGAGAGAGCACATCCAACACGTCCAACTTACGTAAAAATGTCTTGAAATGTTCGGCGACTCGCCTAAATTTAACTTCTAAATCTTCAGCAGGTTCGTCAACTTCCATCATCCGAAGAGAAATTATTTTCTTATGCAACATAGTAGTATGATTATGGCGGTTCTGGTACAAGGATTCGGTGTGTGGTGCCCGCCCGAGTGTGGTGCCCCCGCCATGTTGTGACGACACGGCCCCGGCCGCCATGTTGGATGACCTTGACATTTAACCTTGACCTTTTAACATTGACCTTGACCTTTAACCTTGGCCTAGACCTTGAGTGTCAAATTACCAATATTTTATAAATTTCGAAAATTTTAATAAAAAATTTAAAAATTCAAAAAATTTCAAAAATTTCAAAAAATCCCGAAAAAAATATTACCTCCATTTTGTTTCCGGTCACCATATTGTTTCCGGCCTCCATCTTGGTGTTTCTTCCAAAAAAATTTCGATTTCACATTCCATTATAACCCCGCACATATTTAATAAATAAAATTTTTAGTAAAATTATTTTTAATAAAATTATTTTTTGTAAAAACTTTTTAATAAAAAACTATTTAATAAAAAATTTTTTTATATAAAAATTATTTAATTAAATCAACTACCGGCACGTCTTTCCCGGGCGAGCTCCATCGACACACTGACGCCCCCCACCACTTTTTACATGTATATATTAACTTATCCCCCCT
>PNEQ01124501.1:17509-84602 GCA_003012365.1 Medauroidea extradentata | reverse complement strand
GATTTTTTTAATTTTGATTGTAACTAATTTCATTTGGCATATTAAATAATGTTAATTTATGGGTTTTAAATTCGTTTTGGTTAGTTAATGAATGCCCCAGATAGATAGCTTTGTTTCTCTGTGGAGGTTGGTACACATCCAGTAGTATTATTTTCGTTTATTTAGTTTTGTAGACTCTTGTAATTTATTTTCTTTAATTTTTGGGTTTATTTTGTTTTACGTTTAGTTCGTTACCGCGATTTTGGATGATTTGTTTTTTTTTTTTTTTTTTTTTACCGTCATCGCGATAATCTCCGACCCAAATACCTTTTTCGGCTCGCGGGCGATACTTTGAATGCGGCAATAATCGTGTGCGTGGGTGTGGATTATCTCTATGCTGGGTTCGACGATCAGATGGACGTTTTACTTTCGCTCGCTGGCAAATATTTCGTAGCCAGCGCCATCGTAATATTTTTGTATATTTTCTAGAGGCCCAGCAATGTATTTAAGGTAGGGAAATCGCGGGTGTGTTTGTAGAGACCCGATGATTTCGAAATCGTAATTAATTTTGGTGTTGAAAACTAGAGTCTCGGCGAACGAGATGACGCCATACAGGAAGACAGCTCGTCAGTAAAGGCCTTACATAGTAAATTGACTTTTGTGGACTTTTTTTTTTTTTTTTTTTTGCTTCAAGCACATCGCTGCCTAAATGTCTTGACCAGAAACTGCGGAATTTTGTTTGAAATGTGCCGCGATGTGTGTTTTTTCGGCAGTTTCGTAATTTTCCTTTTCTTACTAGGACTTGAAAGTATTCTCAGTAGTCTTGAGAGACGTTTTTCATTTCTACTGCATTTACTAAAACTAAATTTTGAGCTAGTTGAAAGCATAAGATTTTATTATCTGGAAATTTCCAATACTTTCTATCTTGGAGAAATTATGTGGTTTTCCCAGGGTCTTATCAACTCGGGGTAGTTGAAGCTGACCTATTTAGAGTTTAATTTAAATACAGAGGATATATTTCTTTTTATGCTGAATTTCAGTAATGTAAACTGCATGTACTGATCTCCGGTTAGTCTCTGTGGTAGGAAGTGTGGTCCAATTATTCGGTCTCCGAACAGTACGGTCCTGACGTTCAACGAAAAACGTTGCTGATGTCGTGACACTTTTGTCGCATTAGGATTGACATCGGCCCAAATGGGACAGTCATGGAATTTGAAAATGCC
The DNA here is from genome assembly GCA_003012365.1 of Medauroidea extradentata. Classification (NCBI taxonomy): domain Eukaryota; kingdom Metazoa; phylum Arthropoda; class Insecta; order Phasmatodea; family Phasmatidae; genus Medauroidea; species Medauroidea extradentata. Next base: position 83,400 of record PNEQ01124501.1, on the reverse strand, counting down.
GTTACGGGTAAACCCAGCTTCATCCGTGAACAGAATACTGCTTACAAACAGGGGGTTCAAACTACACTGTTGTTGCATCCATTGGCAGAAATTCTCTCTAGGAGGGAAGTCTGCATTGTTGAGAGCTTGCACACGCTGAAGATGATACGGTTACAGTAACTGCCGATGTAAAATCCGCCACACACTCATATGACTCAGCACACGCTCCTGGATAGCAATCCTTGTTGAAGTACTCGGATGTTCGTGTACAATGTCTAACACACTTTCCTCAACATCAGGTATTATGGATCTGGGTCTACCTTCTCGTACATGATGTGCAAAACTCCCACTTTCTCTGAGTTACTGATGTAACCTCGTAAATGTACGTCTGTCGGGCTGCCTGCGGCGAGGAAAAGCTTCTTCATACAATCGTGCAGCCAGAAGTGAACTGTCATTAGCTTTGCCATACATAAAGTGCATGCCAGCGTACTCTTCATTAGTGTAACCACCGTCCATGGTGCCTTTACTTTCGTAACTGATTGTCTGTACGGCACAGTGCATGTAGGGAGCGAGGGGAGTAGTTGCGCATGCGTCAACAACCTGATAGGCGAACCCATACCTTGAGATACCAGCGTAATTACCTAGGAATCCAAACGCGTTCGGAGTTGGTTCCCAATTCGACTTGTTACGAGAACTCGACAACGGTTGATTTCCGGACCCATGTTTGTTGGACATTTGTAGCTTCTTTTGACCAGTACTTTCCATGTGTGAATTATTGACCATCACTTCTGTTACACCCTGTATATGTACATATTACTATACAAATGTTATACACTCATAAATATAAATGTACTTATACAAATTTATATTTATACTTATAAATGTACATATGTTAATATATGTACATAACTATAGAATAAATTTGTATGAAATATGTTGTCGAATATTCCTCCATATCTAGCAAACTCTTCAAGATATAGAGTTAGTTATTGCTTCAAAATAATGACCACATAAATACCAGAAACCTGTTTAAAGATTTATGAAATTCAACTCCCATGAAACGGAATGGGAGAAAACGTGGTTTATATTAATCGTTTACGTAGCTGGAACCGAACATGGAGGGTAGTATAGTAGGCTAACGTTTGGAAAAAAAAAAAAAAAAAAAAAAAAAAAAGCCCTCGCATGCCGCGATATTTTGCGGACAGGCCCCGAAAAATATACTTGGCGTGAAGTTTAAACTGCATTAAAAATACTAACAAAAATATAACATTTTTTCTAATATATATTATTTATATATATTATAGGTTTGTGTTGCAATACTTTCTTATTGTGTATTGTTGTGTTGCGTGATTTTTTCTTTACTGTAATAGTAGTAGTACCAAACATTTGTGAGACGGTAAATAAGGTGAGTTGAGTATAGAATAATTTGTGAAATTAAGTATTGTTGCAGGAGATACTTTTCTTACCAAAATGTATGTTCTTGTAGATTCATCGACAAAACATATACACAACATTGAAAATAGATATAGTGCACTTTATTGAAGATAATGAAATAAGTATATTAAAAAAATGTATTAGCCTATTTAATTTAAAAATCTCTCATCCTAGGTCAAACACATAGTTTAGGCACAATTTACCATAAAGTAGAGAAAAGGTTGAGTTTGGTTAAAAATATTGATACTAGGATCAAAGTTCCTCGGCTAGGGATAAAATTAAAATTAGGTTCTATTATATATAGTGCTCAGTCGTAGAACATATCTTTTAAACTCAGGACCACTGGGTTTAAGCTCGTTGACAAAGATTAGGCACACCAAACTCTAACGGAATAAAATGTTACAATTTCATTTAAATTTTATGAACGTAACATTTTGTGAAATAAATTTTGATGGAAATATCCAAGTCATAATTTGAAGTGGTCGGCCTTGTCCACAAGATGGATATACATAGGGACGCTAGAGGCATAGGTATTCAAAATGGCTTTTCTTACAATGTAGATCTGAAGTTCTCGGCGTCTTCATAACACTTCAAATTTAGCTTAAATATTGCTACTGATGTGAGCCATTTCTTAAAATGGCCTAAAATTAACAGACATTCTATCGTATATCTAATAAGTTCCCTGACCTAACTTTAGGTCGACGGTAGAAATAAAATGATGCATTTTGCTGCTGGGCCGATTCTACCGCATGCTTCTTCCATCGCAATTCAGGGATCTCTTTCTCCTTACTCTTATCACATAACATATCTATGTTCTCTTTCAAATTTGGGAGCCGTTGCCTTGGCAACCAATCAACAAAAGAGGTATAAAACCTGCAATCTACTCAGAGAAACCTCTCCGGAGTAGATAAATATTCTTTAAATAATAACTAGACTTATACTATGTACAACCATGGTAATTAAAATTTTAAACACATATTTTGGCTTCACATTAAAATAATATCAAGATGTTGGAATAAATTATGAAAATATTTAAATAAACAATTATGCAAAAATTTGGTAATATTAACAAATTCATAAAATATTTGCAATATTTTCAAAGAAGAAAAGTTATAAGAGCGTTTTCAGAAATTCAATAACAATCTCAAATAGCTTTTAGATAATTTAACGTCTATGAGAAATAATTAGTAGTAACTATAAATAACTATGACTATGAGTGAGAGATTTCTTAATCCAACACAAAACCATAATAACATTAAATTAATTAAGTTCAACAAAAATTACTTTATTAAGACAGGAGCTGTCAAAATACTAAAACTTATGATGTTTTTCTAACTATGTCTTTCTTAGTTCATTAGATCCTCAAATTAGATAAACGAACTTTACAAACTATGACGATCTCGTTACAGTGTATGATAAATAATTTATTAGTGTTTGTATATAACCTATAATATGGGTGTATGTGTGTGTATATATATGTGTGTGTGTGTGTGTGTGTATGAGGGGCTTAGAATTATGGTGATGACATGAGTTTAGCTCCAGCAGATACATATCCCCACTTCGTATAATATCACTTCCCCTACTGTTCACTCCTTGCGCCTAAGAACCGCTATCTTCTCATACCTCCCCTACCGCCATTCTTCTAGTGTTAGACGTCCCTTCCCCGTTGAGTCAACTTGTTTGTATTTTACTAATTACTGGTGCTGTCTTCCTCTATCACGTGATTGATTATTAGCCACAATGTCACTTATTTTTCTCCTATTCCATTTAATTGCCTTTGTTATGACTTAGATTTATAGAGTTGTAACTAGGTTTAAATAGTTTTCTTGTAATAGACTTTTGTAATCACGTGCAAAATACCGTAAATAATTGCAATACTCTAATGGAATTCAGAAATTCATTTAAGAATGAAATATTACAGAAATATAATTGAAAAAATGTGTACAATCTGATTGTCTAGTAAAGTTATGGAAATTTATAGCCATGGAGAACTAATTGCAACATAAAAACCCAACGTTTTTTTAACGGAAAAACTCTAAGGAATCCAATTTTGAAGTTTCTACCATCGACAGACGTGTAGGACGGACGCCAATAAGAAAAAATGCCGTAAAATTGACACTTCCAACAAAAAAATTATTAATTCCTTCTATCAGATACAATTTATATGTAGACAAAATAAAAAGAACAAAATTTCCGGTGTGATGTTTTTGTTTTATCAATCTACCATATTTCATTCTCAAACTGCAGAACTTCAAATATTTTCGAAAAATAAACGTCACTTCCTCATATCTGTGTATCGGCTTAAATGAGCAAGAATATAAAGAACGGTCCATTATGTTAAAAAAATTAACTGAATGAAAAATGTAGTGATATTTTTTCTGTAGGAATATTTTTGTTACAAACTTCTAAGTATTTATAGTCACCTATCTAGAGTACTTTAATTAACAGTACATATTGTCTGCTATTGTGTGAAAGTTTTGTGTAACTAAATTGACGTGTGTGCGCAATACACGAGTGTACAACATAATATTACAAAAAGTTCCAATTTTGTTTCAGATTTTTTATTTGCTACTGAGAGTAATTGTGGAACAACAGTCTATGCGGAAGTTGGTAAGATGGAAATTACAGCAGAATATGGTGAGATGGAGGTAGATGAAGAGCAGTCTTTCCTTTGTAACGCAGCTTTAGGTTATGAAGAATGTTCTAAATTGACGAATGAAGGCGTGTAAGGAATTCACAGAGTCTGCAAATAACTCAAAATAAGTTATTTCCATTTTAACATTGACCAACGTGTCCATAAGAGATGCAGAGCAAGATTTGTATTTTTAAAGGACCCTTATAATATCCTGTCGACAATGTTACGGGTTAAATCTGGTGTAAGATCTAAAGGACCATCATATTTATGTGGAAGTAAAATTGTTTATTCTGCGGGGAAAAAGTAACTCCGTAGCATATATTAAACAACCAGTCTTTTTTTGTCCGCACTACACGATTTCACGAGCGTTCGCTGAAGGACTGTGAAGAGCGTAATGATAAATGGGCGTGATATAATTCAGTCTGCGTCTCCGATCTTCAAGCAGCAGACGCTTGTTATCATAAAACGTGTAGTGTCAACTTTCGTAAAGGAAATCTTTTACCTTCTAACTTCTCAAGTAGACCATCAGAATCAACGGGACGGTCAGAGGATAAAGAGCCACATGAAAAATTTCTACATGTAGCTCAATACTCGGAAGAAAATGAAAGGAACAGATTACAGTTGATGATTTAGTAAACAATATGGCGGAAAATTTACAAAAGAATGGAACAATGTTACATTACTGAAATAAGTATATGAAAAAAAAATGCTCGACCATTTTCAGGATGATATAGTTATTACCACTGTCACTCGAGTAAAGAATATTGTTACCTTCAGCAAGAAAGCAGTAAATATTCTTAGAGACTACTATCAGAATGATAGAACTGGAGACACAGAAGAAAATAAACGAGACTTAATTCTTGCAGCAGCACACCTTAAAAAAACAGATATGAAAGAAATGGAAGTAGTACCACAAGATTATGCATCTATCGAAGACATTCTTCATATTGCAAGTAACAATTCTCATTTCTCTGACAGTCTTCGGACATTTTTGGAAGTTATTGTAACTCTAAGGAAAAAACAAGCAAGGTTGCATCTATTGGCCAAGCCATCGCACAAGCTGTGTGCCCAAAATTACAACCTTTGCAATTTGGAATTGGGAATGTTTGTTTACTTCAACACAGGCTCAAGATTTTTAGTACTCTACGAGCATTGGTTTCTCTTGTTCATATTCAGAGGTGTTACATTTTTCACGATGTTCAGCAGGAGCTTTTAGTAACGATCTGCCTGGTTTAGTCCTGGAAGTTTAATGCAGTATGCTGCCGACAATTTTGACCACAATATTGCAACACTGTATGGGCATGGAACGTTTCATTGCACGGGTATCATAGAGATGATAACCCCTGGAGTACAAACACAACATCAGACATATTAGGGAGAGGTTGGGAGAAAACATTACATCACACATATTGTTTGCACATGCTCTTCTTGGTTGCGACACCACATCGAGGCTAATTTCAATTGGCAAGGTTGAATCCATTAATGCGCTAACATTTGAAGACTTTCGCCATCAAGCAACTGTATTCAGCACATCTGGAAATACAAAATGAAGAAAATGTAAAAGCTGGGGAGCTCACTTCAACTAAAGTATATGATGCTAAACCAGAAGAAACACTCAATCAATTGAGAGTTAGACATTTTAAAAAAGTGAGCAAGTCGGCAAAGCATTTGAAACCAGAAGCTCTGCCTCCAACTTCTGATTCATGCTCTTCCCACAGCATGAGGATATACCACCAGGTTATAGCTTGGCTGGGAATAACAGTAGATACATTACAGTGGGGATGGGTAAAGAAAGAGAATAAACTTTCTCCTATTAAATCATCCAAGCCTCCAGCACCAAGTCAGCTCCTGAAGTTAATACGGTGTGGGTGTAAATTGAGTCAATGTAGCACAATGCTGTGCTCCTGCAAGTAACAAGGACTATTATGTGGTACTGTCGTGGTAGGAGCGACATGAATTCAGATAAACTAACTTTTGATGACATCGATATTGGCACCGACTAATTTTGTTTTAAGGGTGAGTCTGTATACGTTTTTTTTTTTTTTAGATAAAAAATTTAATATGAAAACTAATAAACTAAAAGTAAATTGTCAAGTTATATAATTAAAATGATAAAATTTATAAAAACGTTTAACCAACACTTTGGCAAATAGGTATTAAAAATTCTGAGTAAATTATAAAAATCTATCAATTAACGCCCGTCAATGTTAAATATGTATAACAAAAATCTTGTTCAAGAAAAAACACACACTGAGTTTTTTATTTAGTTCATTTATTTATCCTAATGGACCATTTATTTGATATTCTTGCTCATTTAAGCCGAAATACTGGTTTGAAGAAGTGATGTTTATTTTTCTAAAATATTTGAAGCTCTGCAGTTTGAGAATGAGATATGGTAGATTGATGAAACAAAAAACCATCTCACGGGAAATTTTATGTTCTTTATATTTTGTCCCTACTTTTTCTTATAAAATGTGCCGGTTAGAAGGAATTAATATTTATTTGGTTGAAAGTGTAATTTGAGCCCCATTTTATCAAAATGGTGGCTATCCTACACGCCTGACGATGGTAGACTCTTCAGTATTGGATTCCTCAGACAGTTTCCGTTGAGACACTGTTGGGTTCATTTCTGCTGCAATTAGTTCTCCAGTCAACCATAACTTTACTAGACTATGAATGACAGTGTTACTTCTAAAATATATGTGGATTACACTCCTGTGAACCTCAATCCCTCATTTATTAGATATTCTCCCAACTCTCCACATATCTTATATTTCTGCCATTTACATTCATCCAAATTACAAAATTACACGATCTCTCTCCAATACGTTCCATATAAGTTCCATTAATTATCTTTTTAAAAATATTGTCCGTACAATACATATTTAAGTTCTTGTTAATAATTTAATTCTAAAGTTTGGTAATCCTTTAAATACATGAATATTTATAACATTTTTATTAAACTAGAGTATGATTTAAAGAGTTTTTTTTTTAAGATATTTAGTGGAACTCTTTTTACCTATCATGGGCTTAGAATAATGGTGGTGTATGTCACTTTTATTAAGAGGTGATTATTTTATTCATATCAGCCACGTTTTAAAAGAAAGTCACGTTACTATTATTGCGCTTTTTTACTTAATCTTTGAAGTAAAATACTAGTACAAAAAATGGCCCTGTATTTTATATGTAAAAGTAATTAATTAATCGTTTTTGTGAAAATTACTTTATGAGACTTACACCACTATCATTATAAGCCCCTCATATGTCGAGGAGAGAAGTTATTATTTCTTCACTGTGTTAATTGTTGTGAGGAATGAGGTTTATTAGTCTATGTCTAGATAGGTTGTTATAAAATAAGTGTTTGATTACATGTCCGGGATTTATTTCTTTGTTAGTACAAAGATCGTCATAAATCGGGTTAAGTGTCACAATAGGGTAACATTGTCGCGTCCGGTGGTTTTGGCATCTCTCTTGACCTGAAACAGAAAGTAAAACCCCACAAAATCAGTATGTAACCTGTACACAGAAAGTATGGTTAATACTGTTAGTTTTCGAAGTCAAATTGCAGCTATTTTAGGATCACTTTTTTCGAAATAACATTTACGAGATTGATATTACAAGTCTGAAGACTAGCATGGAAATAAACCATCTTTAACGATTATCATCAGGTGTGAAATCCTGAGTGACTTTGTTCGCTATTAGAACCCGTTCACCTTAATAAGAGTCGATTAGCCTGATCACAATGCCAAATCTAATGCTTTCCTTTCTACTTGAAAACAATATTGAAGTAAAGAAGGCTGTCTAGTTACATAATACCGCTCAAGTTGCACTGCCGGTCGCAATTTCCTCAGGCCGCACAGACTATATGAACAGTTAAAGAAAAGTGTCTGGAGTACTTTATATTAACTGCACGTTATAAGGCAATAAACGCTTACTAAAATCATATTCACACAGGCATTCTCATATATGGGTACCTGTCAAGCGCAGGTGATTTATTCAAATATGATTGTTTTACCAAATACCTTAAATAACAATACCTAACACATTATCTGATTATTGGAAAAAATTTTTGCTAGCCATCCTAGTGAGAAGTTTTTTTACAAATTCGTTTTATATTATTTTGCAGTGTACATATCTTCCATATTCATAAAAATGTAACGGAGTTTCACAGAGAAGAGTGTATACAGTTTATTCTATGCCATTGTATGGACAATGTCTTGCTAGGTAGATTTTTTTTCATTGTTAGCGATGATAAAACATAGAAACGTCCAGTATTGTAATATAAGGTATTTGGTTTTACATAAAGACAGTCACTTGTTTGTACTGGCATGGTACACACATAATTCTTGCTAGGTTATAAATAACCGAGATAAACTAATTCGGTCCTTAATAAAGTGTTATATTTCACCAGGTGTGAGCGGCACACGACAGCGCTGCGTCTAACCAAGGATATTAGCTTTCTTAATTATTCTCGATCCTGCTGAAAAGTACGTCAATTTTAATATCATGTGCTACGGAACTTAACGTAGTGCGAATCTGTACTTCTGGTGATACAGTCTACAACTCACGATTTTGTAAAGAATTTAATATTTTCCATTGATCATTTTTTCTAATGACTTTGTATTTGATCCGCACTATGTTGGGAATAAATAAATATAAAATATACTCACATTTAGTTGTTTTTGAAGCCATTAGACATTATCGGGGCCTGGCAGCAGTACGTGACAGTGGTTAAGTAGTCACGTGGGTATATCCTAAATAAACAAATTAAAAAACAGTTATTATCTCTAATTCTACTTGTCTTTCTAGACTAGCTAATAACAAGTCAAACTTTACAAACACATATGTTACTAGACGGAAAGCTGTCTACGCTTCATTTTGTTATTGGTGACATCCATTCCTATTTCTTGTTATAACATATTTTGATTTTGTAATTTATTTATAAATGTGTGAGGAAAGCAGCGGATTGAATATTAATCTCGACCAACAATGAAGTAAAATTTTTATGCAATGGTTTGTTTTCAGGATACAAATTTTAAATTGAAACGGCTAATCTAAGAGAGAGAATAAATTAAATACTAATTCTATAAAAGCGTTGTAGCTAAGGCATTGTTTTCGTTTACAATCTGAAACAATTTCTTTAAGTTACCTTGGTTAACAGAATGACATAAAATCTTCTCAAAATTTTGTAACCGAAATCTTTTATTATATGAAGGTTTGAGCATGCCCATTATATTACATTTTCTGGGCGTTAATTATTACACGCTTGGTATTAAATTATATAGAAGTTAGTCTCGTGTATTACTTGACATTACATATCAATATAACTTGCAACGGTAGAGAACTGTCTATGCCACACAGCGGGAAATATATTTTTTTACTTTTAGTATCAACTATGTCATCAATTATTTTTAATTTATTTCAATATTCGTTAAAAAAAAGTAGCCTATTACCTTTCTGATGGCCCTTAATGTTAGAGCGGGACTGAAATCCGTCGGAAATCTAGCAAATATGCGTTCATGAATTGTAAGATATCAAAATTTTCGAAAAGAAATTGACTTCTCAAAACTACGAATGTCTTCAGTATTATTAAGAAATTAAACGAATTTCTACAACTCTAGATAAGTTATTTATATGTGTATAAGTATTCACGATGTGTTACACTAACTATTTGTACCTACAGAATATGAAAAATGCTTTTCGTAACAAGTACAGTGGGTGTTAAAATAAAATAATTCTTATAAATATACGTCAGTTCTTAGTTGTCATCACTCAAAACCTCAATTGTTGTCCATAAATCATCCAAGCATCTTGACTTCCTCGTACATTGCAGTAGTTTACAGTCGGTGCCAGTTCAGTCAACTACATGTGGTTGTATTCATTCTACAAGATATGAACATACCTTCTAGTTCATGAATATACACCAAGTATACTACTGTCTTGCATACAAGGACTTGTATAACAACTAGTGAGAGATAGTGATATTTCGGTTTCTCTATAGCAATCGTGTTCAGGTAGAATGCAAATAACTATCTTCTTCCAGAACAAAACGTTTTCTAAACGCAATATCATACAAAAGACTTAAGTAATTGTTGCATGATGTCTAGTACGCAAGCAATACATGCAACAGATTCAATGTTGTTTTTCGTGTATGAGGAACGCGTCCATAAATAACCTAAATGTGTTATGAAATCACCGAATTAAATATTAAACTCGACCGACGATGAAGTAAAATTGTTATGCAATGTTTCATTTTCGGAATACAAATTTTAAATCTGTATAGTTTCGAAATTGTTAATTTTAGAATAAACTGAGGTGAACTGAAATATTAAAAAAAAAAATATATATTTTTGTGATGTGTCAGCATTCTATCAAAAACTTTTATATGATTCCACAGAGAAAATAGTAATTTAAAAATTTAAACAAATTGTGAGACTAATTTGTGTTGAAGTCTTTTACCTTTTGTTTAATGTATCTTTAGAAGATTTTAAATTTAATAAGAAAAAACACACAAAACCTGGATATATGTTTGACACCTAACTACTGTGGCAATCCAATTACGCATACTAGAAGTGAAGAGAATTTGGTCAGCACTTAACAACGAGGTCTTCAGCGCTGGTCAGGGGTGACATGATGTGAGTATGGAGCAGCCCTGGAATGAACGGGCGGGGTAGACGGGATATACCCGAGAAAACCCGCCGAGCAGCGGTGTCGTTCGGCACGATGGTCACATGCCTAGGTAGAAGGAGACAGGTCTGACACCTCGACCACAGCGGCCCCCTACTTATACTAGAGATGAGAATGTTGTCGACTTACGTAGCAAGTTGTTGATAGTCTTGTATCAGGATTGTTGAACACAGCAGTAAGGATTGTCTTCTACCTTTCATTTAACATTCCACTATACACTTGATGTACCAGTTCTAGGATTTCAAGTCGTAATGTTAGTTTTACAGCACAAATAAAATATGTGGTCAGGTAGAAACAATGTTATGTACATGTTCTTTAATAACAGTTTTGCGATAAATTTACATTACTTGTGAAATGCAACTCGTAAACAGTAAGAGAAGAAAAACACTATTTTTTCTCACTCTCTTTTAACATTGAATTTGACATGTAAAGAAAATTTAGCGCAAAAATTTTAAAGTATGTATACCTAAAATTGTTTGTATTTTAACACATTTTGTGTTTGTGCTCCAAAACTAATATTACTGTTAAAAACCTATAATTTTTACAGCATTGGTAAATTGGAATCTTGAGCGAACTGATTTAACTGTTTAAATATGACAGCTGAATATAACTACATTTAAACGTAAATTAGAATACATGCCATAGATTGAAGCTACGTTCTTCAAACATAATTCCTCTCATGAAATCATTTTTGTAGAGTAACGTTTTTATTCACTTTATTTGACTTCCATCATTTGGAATGCAATATATATATATATATATGCGCTATTTAAATACAAAAAGTTAGTTTTGATTCCTGTAATATTTCAAGTATTTTAAATGCGTATATACTTAAACAATGAAAATAAAAAAATTGTGTCTTTTAAGGCTTTAAAACGTTTTAAAGAGGAAAATATATGTAATAACCTGTTTTGAATTTCCTAAAAACAACAAATATTAAGAAGTAATGTTTAATAATATATTAGTGCTAAGATGGCAGTTGCTTATAGTTAATTATTTGAACTTACACATAGCCAATTGATGGAGTTACTTCCTCCCACTCCATTGGCTCAGCCATCTGTTGTTCGGCACAGTATGGCTTGTCTTCCTCCCTTCAAACATAAATATATATTACATATATTAAACTAATACAGTATGTATAGACAATATGTACAGTTCAATAAATATACATTTTTTCACTTTGCAATATTCATAGTTTTTGCAAAATATTTTACTTTCAGTTACTATAATAGTTGATAAAACAACGTAATATAGGCGTACTTAAGGCGAATAGTTAGAAACAATTTTATTGAATTTTCGGTTTTTAAGCCATACCCTGTATTCAAATTGTGTTATCAAAAATTTATCTTCGACAACGCATAGTATATAGTCATTGGTAAACAGCTTGACATAATAATAATGGAATCTATTATTAATTTGTCATTCAGAATCTTTGCAAGATATTTATAGGATATATTTTCAGTAATTGTCCTGCAATGATTCTGCGTGACAAATTTATGAAATAGTTCATTATTTTTTATATTAAGCAGTTTACCAAGAACCTGTTCCTATGTTTTGACGAAGAGAAAATATAGATGATGCAATTTGAATAAATGATAACTAAAAATACAATTGAATTGTCAAACACTCTTCCTTAAGGATGTGAACAGTCTTATTTATACATAACAGCTTTCCTACCTGTAAATAGAAAAATTAATTTATTGAATGTCGGGCAATCAGACTTACGTTATCAATGCACAACCCAAACTGCTTGACCTAAAAAACTGAAAGAGATTTTGAAGATAGTTTCCTATCAGTGCGTAGGTAAGCAAAAGAAAGAAGCTTCCCGAAATTCATTTCTATGGGAGTGCGATTACATAACATTGTGTACGACTAACCCTCGATATACTTGGAAAACTCTTGTCTAAGATCTGCATTTTTTCGCTTACGCTTATGTAAACTCCAAAAAGTATTAAAAGATTTTTTGGTACACCTTAGACATGATTTTCTAAATACAAACAAAAATATTATTCCACGAACTTGAATTAACACTGAAAGAAGATCAAAAGTCCTAATTTGTTTTCGTATCATATAAAATATTTCTCAAAAATTGGTTTTCCTAATTTTAGAGACTGCTACTACAATAACGTAGCAATCCGCTGTAATGGTATTTTCCTTTACGAGATTGATACGACTTACTATGACACAGAATAAACATTCTTTAAAATAGGTTAAAGCAGGCAATCTGAAATTGTCGATATATATTTTGCAGGCAACTCTAAATTAACTTCTGATGCTCGAAGGTAACATAAATTTGTGTATGGTACGTAGACAAACTGTCAAAAATTTCGTATTCTAAATGTATGTGTAAAGTTTAGTTCGTCAACATTTTGATGTAATATTAAAGTATTTATGTCGGCGATGTTAAATATCTGGAAAATACGTGCGAATTTTAACATGACGAAAATACAGATTTGGCATACGCATATGGAGTTCCATATCATCTGGAATGCGATATATTCTCAATATATTCTCCGGAGTAATATAAATGAACGCCGAGAACTCCTTCAAGTATTTGTCTCTTGCTTGACCTGTTTTCTAAAATAGTTACGCTCTGTACTCAGTTCGTTTTTAACGAGTAATTGGTTTAATTTGACATGGTCTCCTTTTATGGAGTGATGCAACTAGGTAAAAGTCTGCAGTAGGACGCAGACGAATGGATCGGGAACGACGGAATAACAAAGTAGCCAATGAAGAGTATATCCAGACTGCAAGGGAAGGACCAGTGTTGGAATGAAAAGGAACTAAATTCTATCATAATATTCCCGATAGACACAAGGCAATTGGGTCAAAATATAACGTACTGTTTGCGGCGATATTGATATTCATTCATAAACTGTGTTGTTATTAATACCGCTATCGGTCAAGTTAAACACACTGGTCTATTCGGACCTATTTGACCAGTTTATGGCTGCGCGGGTTGTCCCAAGGCCACCAAATATGGAGTGAAGTGAAGTTATATACGACCATAAGTTCATACTAAGAATTACTGCACACAAAAATAAATGTCTGCCCTGTGTCACACTGTAAAGAAACACCGTAGCCACAAATTTAACTACACACGTTAATCTAAAATCCGACTTAGTTAATACTGAAGTTTCAATGACATCTTTCAGACAGAGAATTAGCCTTTAAATACTGAGTTTTTCCAAATACAAAGCCTAGCAGTCGTACAGCTTACTTACAACAGAACGACTGTAGAACTATACGCAATAATGAGCACTTATTTTTTTTAAAAGTGTTTCCAAAATGTTTTGACTTTATCGCGAACCATTTACACTAGACGTAGTCGTTTGGAGCTGCTTAGGACGGGTCTTACGAGGTTCTGGGATCGAATTCCGTGCCTGGCTGTGCAAAGTGCCTTCCTGACATTTAAGACAACAATGTTGGTGACATTGACCTTTTGATGACGTCTTTCGAAGGACAGAAAGATAATGTAACTCTGTAGAAACAGTTCAAACAAGAAGTTACCAGCATATCCTCCTAAACTTAACATCCTCATTGTAGGTGCAAATTAACACTGAATGTTCCATTTAGGCAGGTAATTATAGAAACATTACATGTTTATGTATTCAAGTGGTTTACATTCAACAGTAAGTACGAACTACTTGAACCAAAGTTTGGATGATTTGACTAAATACTAAGAACGGACAAAATGAAATGTATACTAAACTAATAATAATTAATCTCTTTGTCTTCAAAATTTGAATGGTGTTATACAGAAAGAGAGCACCCCACATTTGATAAAGTAGAACATAAATATTGTTTCTGAATAATTTATTTGTTATTTTGTTATAAATATATTCTCATTTTTGAATACCCTACCTCTGTTTGATAATGTTTGCTTAGCTACTGAAGTTTTAATGTATAATAATTTAGGAGCTTGTTTTTTGTCTGTTCCTTACATTTGTGGCTTGGATAACGTCTTTACAACACCATAAATGGCGCGGCTACCGCAGTTTACATCACCATGTTTTATTTTTAAATTTGTATCAGTTATTTTTCTTTCTTGTTTTAGACACAAAATGTGACCAATATTCCTTTTATAAAATTTTCATATTTCACACAGTTTTTGCGTAATGGCTCGTTAAAGCCAAAATATGCATGTTTCCATTTTAAGGACGACACTAAAACCAATTCACTTTCAAAACTGAAAATATTCTCAGTGAATAACGATGTTGTAGACTACAAATTCACCTATGTTTAGCCACAAATAAAATAAATTTTGTATTTAAAAGAGTATTGAATTTTTTTAATATTATTTTAAATTTCAGCAATTTTATTTAAATACAAAAAGGTATTTATTCTTTGTTTTTATGATCGTGATATTGTAGCCTGCGACATCATTAACCACTGTAAATTTTTTCAGTTTGGTATGTCAGTGGGTTTTAGCGTAGTCCTTAATACGTGAACATGCAATTTTCACTTTAACTAGCTATTACGCGGAAACTTTTCGAGAGAAAAAAATTTCATAAAAGCTAAATATAGTCACATTTCGTGTCTAAAATAGGAAACAAATATCTGGTACAAATTAAAAACAAAAAAATTGGTGATGAAAATTGCGGTAGGTCGCGCACTTAAATTGTTGATATGCATTTCTCACACCTTTAGGCCTACTATTGAACTATTTAATTACAAATTAATAGTTTTGAGGTAATTTCTAGTTTGTGGGTTGAAATGCAAAAAGTTTCCGACTTTTGAAAGTGCTCAAGAGTTGGAATACACATTTTAAACACAAATTGCTGTTCGCACATGTTTAGTTAATAAAATTAAACTTGCGTACAATTTAACATCTATTGCTTGAGGGTCACGTATTAGTAGAAATATTTCGCAAATCCCAGATGTAAGAGCGATGTAGTGCTAAGGCCGGTCCAGACACGCGTAACAATGACAGTTCAATGTCGTCTTTCCGTAGTTGGCTCGTTTCTATCAGAGGTTTAATACAAACACTATAATTTTCCATTACTTTAAATCTTATGATGTGCTTTGTGCTACTGTAAAGGTTTTGTATCGTAAATTTACACAGAAACATACAAGTCGAAAACTATTTTGTCAAAATTATTAAATTATTAAAAGCTATTCGTATTTGAGACAGATAAAAACATATTTAGTTGTTACATTTTACAAATATGGATGTACGTCTGAGGCACGGCCGTAGAATAACAGGTCTGGACACTCGTCTGGAAACTTGACTCCCTTGTTGTTTGGCTGTAGTTCACCAAGTTACCAATTATGCTATACATTTTTGGCACTGTAATCCGGACGGTCGAGCTCAAACTCCGCCCACTTCCCTCCCACTAAGATAAATAATTTATGAAAACGTATTTTTTTATCAATTTATGAAATACTTCCTTTGCTCACAATTTCAAGTCATGGCTACAGAAATCATTATTAACTTTAAATTGTTAACAACGGAAAAAAGGGGCAGAGTTTAAATCCGACCGCCGGGATTACAGCGCCAAAAAGTACAACATTCTCGGTAACTTGACGAACTAAAGCTTAACAACAAGGCACAATATATTGGTAGATAGGCGAGTGTCCAGACCTGTACTTCTACGACCGTGGTCTGAGGTACTGAAAGCTATTAAATTTTCTTTTAAACCTTAATATGTTTACGTTCCTTAGATTGTAATATTCAAACTGCTTTGTTCCGTGTAAATATTGCTATTTTCATTATATCTTTGGCAAACCAGTAGCAAATAACAGACAATAAATAAAATTTTAGCTACTATCTTTGTGAATAATGTTTTAAGTTTAGTTCCCATTGCAATATCTATGTATTTTATACTGCTTGTAACCAAGATAGTATAGAATAAAGGTAATGCATTAAGGTTTTTAATGTTTTTCTTGACTCTATTATTCGCCGTAATTGTAAGATCTCTGTTGGATTATTTTATGTTATTTGTACGAGAAGAAAACGACCAGTATTAACTAGCCAGGTATGTAGAGAGTAAAACTGATGCAGCACAACACAGATTAGATACCGGGACAGGAAGCGTCTGGTAAAAGTATGTTGCTGTTTGTTATATGATATAATTACGTATTTCTATGTATACGTGTTTGCCATAGTTCTGTGTATATTTTGCATAATTATGTTTAACACGAAAATGATATTGTAACGGTACCTCATTACTGCGTCACCATCTTCGTGGAAGACACGCTGCCATTTGGCGAGATCGTCCCAACACATGACAGTGTCACCGTGCTCATCATATAGGAATGAAGGCCGGTGGTCCATTGTCAAGGTCATCTGGAAATATTGACGAATTTTCACGGGACAGTTTTTTTCAATAATTTCTACATCTACTGTTATTTAATTGCTGTGCAAGTGGCTAATATATATCTGGTTGTAGTGATATTGAGAGATTTTGGTCGGCGTTTCGACACCGAAGTCTTAATCGCTGGTTACAGGTGACATGAGGTGAATATTGAGCAGCGCCGGAATGAAGAAGCGAGGAAATGGGAGATCCCCGAGAAAACCCGACGACCACCAATCTTTCCAAGAATACAATTTTAGGTTCACTGCATTAAGTCCCACAGGGAGAAATATTACAAGGGAAACGTTGTACGCCAGTCTGGTGCGCTGTGAATAGAGGTGATATTCTTCCCGTCTAGCCTGGTACTCTGTCTCTTATCACGTCGCTGTTCCCACGAGTTAAAGATGAACATTTGAAACTGGTGAAGACTCCTCTCAAAGAGGGCAACGTTTGGTATTGAATGACTTTGAATTATTATTTCGCATTTTTTACACTCGTCTTTGCTAGTTCTTTCCTCCAGTATCTCGAAAGTTTTCTGACGATTTTTGTAGGTTCGAAATTTTTACTCTTAACTTTGTTTGGAATTTACGTATTTGGAGTGGTTATGACATTGGACGTATTTCGGATACATACATACAAACTAAAGAAGTTAATTTCTTTCAAAAATGCACCAAGAACTAGTTTTGTTTATAAGGTAGTGTTTCTGTTACATGGAGTAAGCTATTTTATAAGTTGTTCAGTGAATAATTTCTGTAATAATATGCATTTTTTATTAATTTGTGTAGGCTTAGCGCACCGACATATTTCTAATTGCAGTGTATAATAAGATTGTCTAAAAGAACGTAAAAATTAAGCTATGTAACCCAAAATCAATATAATCTTCTATGGTTTTCTAAAGGAATTATTTTCACTACCTGCGAACGAAAATTCTCAAAATAAACTTGAAACATATTAATGGTATTTCTAAAATCCTAACACAGTCGAATGGTTACCTCAATTATCGTTGGCCAACTTAAAGAGAACTTAGAACATATACCAACTGTTCTTTTCACATAATTATTTTCCAGCATTTCTAAAAGTGATCAGTATTTTTAAACCATTGTTGAAATCGTAAAGTAATTATGATAAGGTATTTATAGACTTCATATTCCGTGTTTTAGTGGTAATCACAAAGAAATAATAATTTTGCTAACTAGGTTCTTACCTTTTTAACTATGCTGAAGGTTTTAAAGATATTTCTTCGATACGCACTTATACAACGTCACTATCTCAATAGCTTTCTTAATTTCTGATGAAAATCCGTAGTAACAAATCTACAGTGTTACACGTACAACAGACAATTATTTGGTATTTTTTGGATTGTTTGCAAATGTCATTGTCAGGCCCTAACACATAGGCATCAGAGAAGGACTATTTGGTCCGGGCCTCGCTTCATAGAGTGTTTCAAATTTATGATATAATGTTTACATTTAGAACGATAGAACATTGTAGTATTATGTTATGTCGTGCTTGTATTCTATGAACAAGTGGTATAAACCGTAATTTAGTATTTGTATGAAATAGTAGTAGTTTTGTAGGCGATACTTGGGGGACAATTTTTTCTTACAAAAAAAAAGGAGCTCAATCTTTTTAAAATAAAAATTTGCACAACGAACAGAAATAAATTTAAAAATCCACACTAAAACTAAATGGCACGAGCTTGGCATGTTTTAAATTCAATTACAAAATACTTTTGTACTAAAAATTCGGAAATTTTGAATATTTTGCCTTCATCGATTTTTTTTTAAAAAAGTCATTTTGGGATGAGTTTTAAAACATATCAATAAGTAACCCGTGACTTATAGTTTCAGTGTGAATTTTTTAATTTATTTGTGTTCATTGTTTTTGCTGCTTCTTAAAAAAAACATACAGATTTTGACTTAAGTGGCATTGTGGGTTAAATGGTTGAGCAAAATGTTTTTCGAGAGAGTAAAATGTACTCTCAAGTAACGC
This sequence comes from Medauroidea extradentata, assembly GCA_003012365.1. Classification (NCBI taxonomy): domain Eukaryota; kingdom Metazoa; phylum Arthropoda; class Insecta; order Phasmatodea; family Phasmatidae; genus Medauroidea; species Medauroidea extradentata. The sequence continues at coordinate 64,377 of PNEQ01124501.1, read as the reverse complement.
CTACGAAACGATTTCGTAGTTCGTACAAATATAACATTATGATTCTTCCCTTCTTGAACGCCCTTAACTTACTTAATGAAAGGACCACGCGACTTATAGTGAATGTACGCTGCATATGAAAACAGCCCTCTACAGTCAATGCCTCTCATACTGGTGGAGGTAGTGGGGAGTGGAGACACGATTCCTCTCTGCATACTGAAGTATGGCATGGTGCAAGAATGCTCACACTCAGACTATACTCTCAGCTACACACCACACACTTGAATTGTCTAGGCGCAGCAAGGCCAACCTCCTCTGTCATTCGCCACACTCACAGCCAATACCTGGCTTCAGGATTGGTCTACTATACGTTCAGTCAGTATCGCACACGCCGAGCAGACAAGCTAATAGTTGCGTTACTGAATTTAACATTTGTATCTTTGTGGTGGGTATAATTGTTTTTAGGTGGGAATATATCTGAAAATTCAAACGTATGTATGAAACTGCTGAGGAATCTAATTTCGTCACTACAGTTCCACCAAATTAATTATCTAAATATGACTGTGAAGTTATAACTTATGTCAATACTTAAACTCCTGAATCACATTACTTACATGCTTACGTTCGTGTTCAGTACAGTACGCATACAAAGTACAGTGCGTGATTTGTGTTTGTCTTCTAATGTACTATAGTAGGTAGACATTTTTACCGTCACGATTTTCGAAACCAATATCACTGTTTTATAAACAGTTTAACTTCAGTAGTTTTTGCAATTCATTTAAGTAAACATATCCTAGTGGTGACTGACAGTCGTCAGCATTGTTTATATTAGACATAATATAAACTGAATATATTTTATAGTGGAAAATAAGTTTCACGAATACACTCCTCGAACAAAAATATTGTGACACACTAAGAGAGACTGGAGAAAGTTGAGATATCTCGTGAGTGTTCCGTATTACATAATGAATACTATTCAGCATAAACATCTTCTCTTAGGGATACAGCACAGTTGACAAGTTGCTTTTGACTAAACTCGATACAGAAATAAATTCACAGAAGTACGTACGCAAATGTACTATGGATGTTATTAGCTTCCTTTCTTAGCGAGGACTGGCATTGTTTGGACCGAGTTCACTCAAAGGTCATATCAGTAATAGAAAATTCTATAGACCTTTTTGAACTACTCATTAAATGTGATATACTTCTGTTGAGCTGAGCTTCTCCAAAGTTACATATGCATTTTTGCAGAAAAAGGTTAGAAAAGCATAAGTTAAATTAAATACTAAATTAGTTAATTTTCTAATAACAACTTATTATATCCACATTCAAGAAGAGATCTGTGATTTATAAACATACTGTTTTGATTTTTGCGTTAATTATAGTTTCCCGTTTATGTTTATATTGACCTAGTCAAGTGCGTGGTCATTGTTATTATATTTTCTTTAATGATTGATATGATTGCCTTTCAGTCATATTCTTTGTAGACCCAAGTTCATCACGTTAAGTTTGCAGTTTTGTTTCGATTAAGTTCTGCTGATTTAAGTTTGTGAATTAGCTTTTGTTTTCCCAAAACAAAAATGCAGTGGTTTGTGTTACTAAGATTCCATCATCTGTCAGAAATACACACTTTACGTGTATACGACAAAAAACAAACATTGCCGACATTGCTACGGTAGTGTTAAAGAAACACAGGATAGGTCAGTATAAATTACGTGGCATAGGTTTAAGCATATGCTTTCCTACAATTTACTATCAGAATATGCTATGTAAATATTGTATTACATAATTCTGTTACACGAATAATTCAGAGATTGTACTGTGTCACAGTATACGACTACAGAACATAAGTAACTAAGTTAAAAAAAATTAATGACAAGCAACATAACGTTATGAAAGACAAAACTATAATCAATCTTATTGATTAAAAAATGTATTTCATATTATTTTCAAAGAAATAAGGCTAGGTTTTTCAATTTCCAACTAATCAATGAATACGTAATTGGTTAACTACACAACGTTCGATATTGAAGTTGAATTGTTTTTATTTTAATTTTTATTTGAGAAACATGGTTCATTTGCTAGTTTACGAAGTTAAGTTTTTTACAAAAGTGTCTCAAATTGATTGTCTATATATGTATATGAGAGTACTTTTTGCTTACAACTTTGTTTAAAATTCGTATAGTTACAAGGGTGGACGTATTACTGATAAATACCTACGAAATACATCAATTAGGTTCTTATATATCGCATCAGAAATGATTTAATTGATACAAGGGTGAAAATGCTGTGCACTTTGTAGCGAGCTTCTGTAACACAGTTTACCGAAACGCATCTACTGTGAACACCTTAACGTTATGATTTTTTTCTGTATCAATTCAATTTCGGTAAAAACGTAAAAATAAGTAGCGGAAATTAAAATCAACCTACATGAATTTACAGTCTGAATATATAAAGCGTTCATAGTTTACAGTGTAATGTGAACAGCAAGGAAATCAATTTTTAGTAACAAATTCTTACCTTTTTAACTATGCTGAGATTATCTTATAATTCTTCAATTCGCAATCGTTTGACGTCACTTTCTCAATAGCTTGTTTTATTTCGAAAGTTACTTTCTGTGGTAACAAATCTACAGTGTTGTAGGCACAACAGGGAAATATCTGGTGATTTTAGATTATTTGAAAATGTCATTGTTAGTGTTTTCCAAGATCGAGGCAATAATTCTTGCCATATTCTCTGTGGACAGTAATGCATCTAATAAATATTGTTTGTGGTACTGTGCTGTCAATATTGTTTCGCCTTCGGTAATTCAAGGATTCTGTTATATTTCTCCACAAAAATTACCGTGGATTTAGTTTTGAAATTCTACCATCAGCCACTGCACCTTGGCGCATCACATATGTTGGTTACATAACGCGCATGTGTGTTACTTCTGAAGAGACATACGTGCCGTTTGTTTTACCGCACTACACTATATAATTACAACCGACCCAAATTATTTGCTATTTAATTAATTGTTTTACTTAATGAATTCTTCAACACACTGAGAAACACACCACAGTGTGATGAATGTAAGTATTTAGTGCTGAACTGAACGGCCAGATATAATGTTAAAGATATTATTTGAATAAGACGTAATAAAACTGAATAAATCATAATAAAATATGCCAACTGCTGATTATATTCGTTACCTTATTTTTTAATTGTCATATTTCCTAGATTTGTTACGGTGATTTTATTTGCAGACATACGAAAATCGATAATATTTCGTTTAAGAGTAGTATGTCACAGCATTTTTATTTCTACGTGTAGCCGTATTACGTTTAAACGGGAGTGATGGTAATTCGGCGTAGTTTAATAAGTAATTAATACTGTTTGGTTTTCTGTTTTTACTCTAAAGATGGAATTTTCTGAATTGAATGTTCGTTTAACGTGGAAATTTAGTAAGCTGAAAGTAGCTTACAAATAAGAATTGTAAACACCTACAGGTGACTTTTTCATTTAATTAAGTAGTAAATTTAGGTACAATTCTGGTTACTTTAAGCATAACTGACTAGAAGTTTACTTAATACCGTGAGAGAGCACACACTGGGGAAAATGGACAAACAAATAGATAAGAATGATATTAATTTTGCTGTAACAATTAATTGACGTTAAACTAAGAATCGTAACATTGCAGTTACTACCGGAATTGATTTGTTTCGACATTACAATTTTGTTAATATAATTGATTTAAAACAAACTTTTATTTGGCTGGTTATACTAAATTTGTCGTTAGATGTTATACTTAACAATACATGCATTTGATTTTTACCCAATATATTTGTTCCTGTTAAAAATTCGAACTCTAGTTTGCTTTTTTATTTATTTACTTATGTTAGCATATTTGTTTGAATTAACTTTTTTTACCTACTAGCTTTGGTAAATTGAACCACGGCAGATATTAAAACAAAGAAACGATTTAGTTGGAAGTGACGAAATATGTCCGTTCAGGAAGCGGTTCTTGTAAGAGCGGTTATTTGTTATGCACAAGTTCGCATATAAATACACGGTCGCTTAGAAAACTTGTCTAATATTATTTTTAATTTTAGGTATGTACTAAGTTTGTAGAGAGTATTGATTTATGAGTTTTATTGTCCAGTTACCTAAGATTACATTACTGTAGATAAATATAACGGTTATGAAATTTTGCAGAGTACACAAGAATCTAATTCTAGTTTCCATTTCATGAAATTTATGTTTTGCTGCATATTTTGTGTACAATTTTGTAAAGGCTTCGGAGAAGAAAACAGCGAGAGTCAGTCAGACTATCAGAATCACGAGTTTCTCGGGATTATATCGTTATATATATATATATATATATATATATATATATATATATATATATATATATATATATATATATATATATATATATATATATATACATACACACAATGATTATATGTCACAAGTATGTGAATATAAAAATTAATATAATTATTAGTTAGTCTCGGTGGTCTAGTGGTAACGTGCGTGGTAGACAAGCTAAAGATTCCGGGTTCAAATCCAGAAGCGAATATGCTTCATTTTTTATATTTACGCGTAAATATTATTTGTGTAAAAGTTTTTGTGCAATAAACTTTTTTTTTCGTGATCAGAGATAGCTAAATAATATAAACGTATAATTTAATGCTTGCTCGAATATATTAAGTATATTTTATTTAACAATATCTGTATGACGTCATCAAACACGCCATTTGGTTAGAACCACACAAATACTTCAAACAAATCATTTGATTATGAAAAACCATACATTTGTTTGCATGTATTCAAATATAGCCTACCATTTGATAGTTTCAAACAAATTTTGTTTGATTTTGCAATATGTTTTTTCTCAGTGCACTTGATGTTTGTAGCGTTACCTGTTTATGTGATAGTTGTTACCCACACAACGTGTAGCCAGTGACCAGTTTGCTGAGTAAATCTGGATCAAAGCATAGACCAACTATGTCGTATGTGTTTGACGGTGGACAAAATAATATTCTTTTGACTCCTGCAAGACTGTAAGTTATAATACACGAATTTATTTAATTGCCTTAAAAATATTTTATTAAATAACTTAAACAATGTGTAGTACAGCTGGTTTTCGTAATTCTCAGTATTAATATACAGGATGGACCAGAATTCATATGCCAAACTCCAGGACATAATTGTTTATGTAAAATAAGGGGAGTTTACATTGAACAATACTAGTGTGTGGTGAATATTAAGGGAACTACTCGACGTTGAAAACAATTTTTTGAAATACCTTTTTTGAAAAATACGAGAATGTATAAGAGATGGAACCACCAAATATTGCATAGAGGTCTAAGAATCGGAGCAAATGAATCTGTAAAAATGTGGTGGACGCAACGTTCCCCTTCACTGCTTATGTAGGGGTTACTCAACCTATTTATATAAGTAACTTTTAAATACTAAGCAGTAATAAAACATTTGATGCATATCAGTGCTTATCGCGCTAAATGAAGAGGAGAGTACCTCTTATCTTAACTTACATCGGTAAACCGTTTTCGAGGAAATGCGAATCAAAATATGAAAGCGCAGTATAACCCCGCAGAGGTAGGCAATACAACGTCTTTCTGCGCCATGCTAATTGCAGCATTGAATGTTTGTATTAAATTTTAGTAGCCAGATTTGTGTGACGTTATGCCAACTAACACGTGTAGTGTGAGTGAACGATGCTGTAGGGTGCCAAGTGATTTCGTTTCATTACTACGCGAAATTGCTAAACATATTCTCAACTCGTGTATCTTAAAAAATAAGACACACATGAAATAAAGGCATTTAAACATGCTGCATTCTTATTAGAATCATGATTTTGGGGCAACACGAAGAAGCTAAACACTGCATTCAAAAGCCAATCGAATTCATAGGAACAATGATACGTAAGACGAAATGATGAGATAGTTGATACTAGCTACAAATAAAAGTGTAAAATCATGACTCAAAGTTTCACAGAAAAATGAATACTAAAAGAAATAATGCATCCTAATTAGTACGTCACGTGTAGCAAAGTCGGCCTAGTAACACATCGGTTTACGTGCCTCACGTGTGGGAAATTACATTCGCTACATAAGCCTCTTAACAGCAATTTCTTAAGCGTCGATGATGTTGAAATAAGGTGGAAATGGAGAAGTGGCGGAATACAAGAGGAAGGAAGTCAATCTTGAGAAAACACGCTGGCTGGCGGAAACTTATGATGCCTACCACTGCCTTAAATGTTACATTAAGAGAGATCGCGTATACAGAACAAGGAACAGAACACAAATATGAATAATGTATCAGCACGTACTACACGCGTATATATTAACGTCCATATGTATTTACAATAAGTGTAAGAATTTCCGTTCACCCCCTTCAACACACAGCTGGCTACGGCGGATCAGGTTGACGTGGTGCGGCGAATAGCCAATGGTACTTCCTCCAGCATTCGCGGCAATACATCCTGCAGGAACGTTAAGTGATGGACTGCATTGAGGAGGTCAGGTAGCAAATAATGACCCAGCTAATGATTGTTGACAATGACAGGCCACGTGTTGACACTGTAGTGCACTTGACTGTCCATAGAGTGCATGAGGTGGTGAGTGAGGTGCGCCCAGATGTGGCTGTTCCTCTTGCTACTTTACTGAATTTTACCATTCAACGCTGCAATTATGCTGTCTCAGAAAGTCGTTGTATTGCCTATTTCTGCTGGATTACACTGCGCCTTCGTATTAGTGACTCTCATTTCCTCGAAAACGGTTTACCGGAGTAAGTTAACACAAGAGGTACTTTCCCCTTCATTTTGCGCGATAAGCAATGATATGCATCAAATATGTTGTTACTGCTTAGTATTTAAAAGTTACTTACATAAATAGGTTGATTAACCCCTACGTAAGCAGTGAAGTGAAACGTTGCATCAACCACATTTTCACACATTTATTTGCTCTGATTCTTAGAGCTCTATGCAAATTTTGGTGGTTCCAGCTCTTATACTTTCTAGTATTTTTCAAAAAATATATTTCAAAATTTTGTTTTCAAACTCGTGTAGTTCCCTTAATATTCATCACGCAATAGTGTTGTTCATAAACAGTTCCGTCCCGGTTAATTTGACACGTTAATTCTGGTACACGCTGTATATTGTTTGTAAGAATGTATTGGTTTATGCACATAAATTATTATTATTTGTTCGTAAAATCTGTAAAACCTTGACTTTGCAAACCACGAAGACAGCAAGAAAGTTGATCATAAAGAAAAGAACTGATGTAATTGATACAAAAATACAGATTTTATTAAGTAATTAATTTTTTTTTAAAGTATCATGGATCTCCGAATTGGGAGATCAGCCAAACTTTAACAGGACAGACAGACATAAAGAAAAAGCCAACTAAAAGGAAAACTTAATGAGCAATTATAATGATATGCGACAGACAACATTTGGCAATATATAAATAATTCTAACAAAATAGACGACACAGCAGTCAGCGAAGAATGCAAACAAACTACGAATGTGAAACTTACTCAGACTACTACAATACACCAACACAACAAACAAAAAACCCTGTGTGTGAAAATATAATGGAAATATACAAGTACGACAGTTGATATCACAGAAAATAACTATAAGACATCGCAGTTGCCTGAATCCGGTGTTGTCTGTTGACTTATAGTCACTTGTATATAATCAACTGTTGTCTGTCGAATCTCATAATTCTACATTCAGTGTATATATATATATCGTTTACGTCTGTCTGTTATGTTGCAGTTTGCCTGGACTTACAATTCGGAGTTTCTTTAATATTATTATTAATAAAAACAAAAATAACTGTTAATTTACTGCATAGAGAGCAGCAGTTCTTTCCTTTATTATCATTAGTCTTGTTTTCTTAGTTCTTAGCAAGTTCAGTGTTTTACAAGTTTCGTCAACAAATCATACGGAACGGTGTGTGTTCAAAAATCAATATATGCGCTCTTACTATCAAGTCCCATTGCAACAAATATTCAAATATCTCATAATTCTGTTGCTTTTATTTAAAGTTTGTTTGAATACTCGAACTTGTATCAACTTGTTTGCTCTCATTCTGAGTATTTTGAACATTTCTAAACTTCTTCTAGACAGCACGTGGCATCTGGTTGCTCGCTATACTTATTATATGTGTTATTTATTGAATGTTTTGCATGTCGTCTAACTGCACAATCCCTTGGTAGAGGTACACAAGGTAAACTTAATTGAACCTGTATTAGTGACCAATCCTGCCTTCATCTGCATTGATACAGGATAGCCTTGGAATACGGAAATCATGTTGGTCGTGATTACATTCCTTATCATAGGTGTTTATGATATGTTTAACTACTTAAAGGATTTGTAGTATTAGCATTTTCAGGGTCGTTTCGGACTGATGATTGTCTTATTTTGCTTGTAAAAGTACTAAACACGTCTACAATAAAGATGACAGCAGATGTGTAATAGGAAGCACGGTTACGCCGGGATTGCGAAAACTTTACGTTCATGTATCACTTACCACATTATCAAGTTCACGTGTAGGCCTACGTTATACGTAATCAAGTAAGGTGCCTTATTACCATCCTTCACGTAAGCTGCGAGCAGACAATGAGAAACATCGTGAGAGAGCCTTGAAATGAATAGTTAAAGATAACATGACACAATAGAAGACAATAAATAACTCCTCTGAAATGTAATTGGACAAGTCAATCACGTGATATAATGTCACGTATCACTTTAACTTAAAAACTTGACATCGACAAGCTTTTTTGCTACGTGAAAGTGAACGTAAGTATAAAGTGGCGCGATCGTGATAGGTCCCGTTCAAGTGCGTTTGTCAAGATGTTCCCTGCTTACGTGGAAGTTAAAGTAAAGTGAACGTGAAGAAGAGTCCTCGACTGGCACATGGACAGCGTTGCAGCGTGTCACGCGTATTCTTTTTTACGCGAAATCACTTAAGTTATTCATATTATGTTTACCTACGAAAAGAACACACACTTGAAAGCATGCTTCTATTTTTTTTTTTTTTTCAAAATGTAACACGCTTGTTAAAAACATGATATTCAGGCTTCTCAAAATGGATAAAAACGAGTTTTTTTTAGACTGTCGTAACTCCGAAAATGTAACCTTTACTTCATACTATTCAAAAATAAAATACTGGGGCCACCGTTTAAAGTCCCATAGTACAAAGACTACAAGGAAAACCTTGCACGCCAGTTTGGTGCGCTGCGAATAGAGGCGATATGCTTCTCGTCAAGCATGGTACATTGGCTCTTATCGCTACGTTGATCCCACGCGTCAAATGTGGAAATTTGATGCCGCGAAGGACTCCTCTTAAGGAGCCCGCCTACATAGCGCCTTAGCGACCGTTCGACCTCATGGATGTGAAGTTTTCCCCCACAAAAGCGGGATTGGGTCAACTCCTGTTGTGGAGGAGGTTGTCTCTCGCTCTCTCTGTTGTCCTCTCGGCTCGGTCTCGCGAATCCTTCAATTTTCCACAACACTGGCTGCATATTTGCGCAGGACGCATATTACAAGAACAAGATTTCCTCAAAATTTTCAGTTGTTACAAGGTACAAACAGTCACAGGTTCAAAAGTTTAAGAATATATCTACTAAGGTTTAATGGTTTTAAGTAAAAATAACAAAAAATAACGTCATTACACAAGCCGGTAAATGCACTAATTTGGAATGTTAAGGCACTATTTTCTAATTGCTTAAGAAACTGATAGAACTGAAACAATTTACTCTTAATGTGATGTACCTTAATGTATTTTATATGTCAAACACACAATCTCACGACTAATATTTTCTGTGAAAAAAACGGTTCTCCTGAACCTCTACATCACAACTTTCATGGCAGGTTGGCGGGGTCCTTAAGGCATCGTAATCCCGGCCTTAGTAGTAGGCTGAGAACTGTGTGTAGAATAGTAAACATTAAGACCGGGACATACTATACATAATTCAGTACATAATTCCGTACATAATGCTGTGCAAGTAGCACTGAGACAGTGTGTACCGCAACTACGCTGGTTCCAGACACAATTCTGTACCTAATTTCACACATAGAACCCGTCTTATTTTTCATCGCAGCGTATGTTCACGCACATGCGCAGTGCACACTTACAGTCACGGCGCATGCAAAGTACGCGAGCAGGGTTACCAATGTGATTTGAATATAAATAAAAATTCTTGTTTCCTGCTAAACATTGGCTGTCGGAATTATCAAAACGTAAGCAATAGAAGATAGTTTAACTTACTTGGGAATCACACGCGTGTCTTGTTTGTGAAATAGTTTTCTGGTATTCTACAGTTAGCAACCAACATCACAAACATATTTCTCTGCTTTATGTACCATAAGTACTTAGTAAACAGTGATAATGTGTACGCAACTCAGAAGGTTTGCTACAAAATCTCTATATATAAAAATTAACACTGACTGACTGACTGTCAATTCCAGGCAAAATCACTGAACCTAGAATCGTGAAATTTTTTGTGTGGGTTTTCCATAGCTCGTAGGCGAGCACTAAGGAGGGATTTTTCGCAATTCGACCTCTAAAGGGGAGAAAAACGGTGAAATGTATTTCCGAAGAAACGTCGATACAGCTCGAACCCGACGGCCAATCATCGTGATTTTTACTTTAATAGGACGCACATAAAAATGTATATTGGTGAATTTAAGAATTTTGAAATTAAACATTTAAGGGGGTGAAAAGACTTTAAATGTGTTTCTGATTAACTATCGATATCTATCGAATCCTTCGCGATAGAGGGTTCGTATTCACTTCAAAATATTGCTCACGTAAATTCCCAGAAAGGTTGTTTTAGGTTGTTTTTTTTTAATTCGACCCCCAAGCGGTAAAAAGGGGCAAAATGTGTTTATAATGAATCGTCTATTTCTTTGAAACACAATTGGCTATCGTCGTGATTTTTACTTTAATTGATTACGTATACAAATGTCTATGACAGTACTCCAAGAAGTTTCGAAATCATTTAATTAAGGGGGTGATAATATGTGAATTGTGTTTTCGATTATATCTATATTTCTATCGAATCAATCGAGATATCGAAGTACACTCTTATTTAGATTGATGCTTTTGTAAATATCCCAAGCACCATAAAAATTTTTCCGAATTCAGCCCTAAAACGGTTAAAAAGGGGGTAAAATATGTTTTCGATTCACAATCGATATATATCGATGCCATAGATTTTTATATAGCGACGTGATTTTTGTGTAGGATTGATGCTTACCCAAATACCTAAAAAGGAATTTCAGGAATTTTCGAAATTCGTCACCTAAGGAGGTGAAAAGGGGTGAAAAGTGGTGAAAAATGTTTTCAATTAATCGTCGATACATCTTGAACCCAGCGGGCTAATGTTCTGTTTTTCACGTCCACGAGACACCAATAACAAGGTATTCTAAAACGTGATTAAAGGTTTTTTTTAAATTTACTCTCTTAGGTGGTGAAAAGACCTCGAATATGTTTCGATAAATCATGGATATCTATCGAACCCGTCGAGATATACAATTAATTTTTGCTTTAGGATGATGATTACAGAAATGATCGCAAAACTGTTTTAAGATTTTTTGAAATTCGATTTCTTAGTACTGTGCAGAGGTGATATGTTTTTTATTAGTGAATAATCGATTTCGATTCGACTGAACGGGCTAGCGATGTGATTTACACTTCAATTGGATATTTATACAAATGTCTACGATGTGGATTTAAAATATTTCGAAATTCGACTCCCAAAAGGGTGAAAAAGCACAAAACTATTTGCATCAACCCACGATATCTATCTAACCAGTAGCGATATTGAGGTGGTGTTCGCGTCAGAGTGATGCTTACGTAAGTATTAAAAAATGAAATATGTATGTTTTTTATATTATAAGATAACGTGATTATTAGGAATAAAACTAAGTTGGCCAACATTCAAGGCAGACGATCCGAAAAGCAGGAACGAGCAGCGAGAAATAACTTATGCAGGAGTTTCACTCTACAGTAACCTATCGAGACGCGGTGTTGTACAACCTCTTTAAGCCCAGGACACAAACATTTTATTTTTTAAAATACAAATTTATTTTCATAAATTATTTTAATGTAACGGGACGCAGTTGTTTGTTACTCAGGTCTAAATTCCGGGATGTTCTGGGCTCCAATTCCGTTAAAAGCTGCGTGCGAACGTTCAATTCTGACACACAAAAACTACAAGGCAGATCGAATTAGTGTAATTTACATGTAATCTTTAAAAGGGGTAACATTGCAGTTCGCTTTCCACTTAGGTTCCTCTACAATATCAGCTGACATATCGTTGGTATACTGCCATAAGTGATTACGTCATAAATGCTATTTTGTTTTAAAAACACTGTTAAATTGTAGATATTAACAAAAATGTGGTATGTTTCATACTGTGACACAACAGTACGAAACGACGAATATACTTTAAACTTGGGCAATTGTCCGTGAACAACATATACATATTCCTAGCATTTTTATAATTTTATCTAATTTTGACTTTGTCACTTTTGGCAGTAAACCAACGATATATCATCTCACTAATCTCAGGTATGGGGCACCAAATACGATTCCGCGAAACCTTTACCCTCTGAAACTTTGTAATGTCAGTAAAGTTAAAGTGAATATTTTGAAAATGTATAATTGAGGGCACCGTCGCCAATGGTTGTGCACAGGGTAAATCAGATATTTTTCATTCGATTAACCTTTTACGTTAGGTATCTGTAACTACCCCACAATGTCAAATAGGCAGGGCTATAAATAAGGCCCAGGCGAAGTCGCTGTTAGTGGCAGGGTCAAACTTAAGACTGCTTTTCTCGTGGACAGCTATAGCTACTAATTCTGCTGCAGAATTAGTTCAACAAGGCACTTGGACATTCTAACACTTGATGACTGAAGTACCAATCTTATGTACAAAGAGGTTTTTCAATTAAAGTAAATATTATCAGTTACGAATAGTACACGCGGGCAAAGCCGCGGGGGTCTGCTAGTTCTGGTATAAAAATTCCTATCGATGTCTATGAACTGAAATAAGTAACACATTGAGTAGAAAATTAAGAATAGTGTGCACCGAGTTTAAGTTTGGATGGCAAAATATTGCGACACATTGAATTTCCCTATTACTGCGCAAAACAAGTTATTATTTACGAACTAATTGACATTAGTGTCAAAAAATAATTTTTCGTTCAGAATTTATGGAGACTAGGTAAGTGGCTAAGTTTTGAAAGCCTGAGGGATGTGGAAATCGATGTTTACATTTACAATGAAAAAATTGTGAAGTCTCATGAAATATCAGTATTGTGGCTATGAAGTGTTTTAATATGGAATGGTATTTGAGCGATAGATACGAACGTAATTATTTTCAAACAATTAAAATAATTATTGGGGGCAACGATAAACCAACCTATTCTAAGTAATATAAGCGGGTAATGACACTGGCGGACTGCTAGTTTCGAATACAAGGCATGGAAAGTTTCAACTCTTAATAATAAATGTATTATTTAAAAATAAGACCGCGCATGTTTAGTCGCATAGGGAACAGAAGGATCTCGGTTATGCTCTTATTCTGCCTCTAAATTATTTTTAGCAAAATAAATCATAAACTTGAAGTTCATTGTCATCTTTGTAAATAACGCTGTGCTCGCGCCCGTCAAAACATTCTCCGCATACGTTGTTTGCTAATATTGTAAACATATTTTAAAATTCGCACTAATTTGAAAGACAGTTAAGAAAAATTGAAATGATTGTTACTATGTAACAGTTTAAGTCAACTATGTGTGTGAACTCGTTGCTGTTGAGATAATTTCTGGTGAATTATTTATGACTCTATAGCTCATAACTTAGATTCCAGTCCAACATATAATGTCAAACGAGCGTGTCACTACATTAAAATTTGTTAAAATATGTCACAATGTTTTACAAAATTCATCTTTTATTTGTTTTGCTTTCAAATACATTCAAATTGCAGTAAATTATTATTACTTTAATTAACACACTTTGTTTACACGTTTCTTGTTTTACCAATGGAAGATCTTTTAATATTTTCACCAATTGTTCTAATTAAAATCGTTTCGTTACAATGCACATAATACGTAATTTGGTATTGAAAATTCGTTCAGACGAAATGTACTTGATCAAAATAAAAAGATCCAGTTGGTGAATGATCACTTAACTCATTAATGTTTCTCGCCCGGGAAAGAAATACATGGATTTTCTACGTCCGGTTGCTATACTTAGGCTAAATATAATAATAATAATAATTATTATTATTATTTATGGTTATACAGTGCACAACTACAACCGGAAACTATAACAGTTGTACGTTGAAAATATCACACAACACAATAATACAAACAAACAAGAACAACAAGAAAAAGTAAAGGAAAATAAGACAAACACTTATTAGTTACAACATAATCAACTAACAACACAGCACTTCACATACCACCTTATTACTACCTGCCACCAGAATATTATTTATTTAATTTTCTCAGGTAAATATTTAACAAAAAGTGTTTGTCCACTGAAAATATGATGATACGGTGATAAATAATTTTAATATTACCACACCTAGACACAATATATGTTTATTTATATTTCAATAAAAAAATAACTTCTACATTTTCTGTATTGAGGATTTTTAAACATACAATATTTAATACTTCAGAATATTTATGTGCATTACTGTAACAATTAGCTAAGAATACTGTATCATGAACCTTCCTTCCTCGAATTAGGTGGATTAGTTTAGTTCATGTAGAATAGGAACCGTAATCAATAATCCAATTTGGATTATCCGATTGAAATTTTTAAAAGATAAAACGTGATTATTTGTATGTTCTCTATCCTATCACAATCTGTTTCAGTAATAATAATAATAATAACAACAAAAATATCATAAACTGATATATGTATTGAATTTGTACTGCTCTACGTAACACCGTCGTAAGAGTATAAATAGTACACCATATTTTGCAACTTATACCAATGTAAAAAAAATGTATAACGCAACGTATGCGATTAACGTATTTATTTCTTACTTAAATGTCGCAGAAAGTAAAGTATTAAACAAGGCGTCCTACATTAACAAAGAAACTTTTTTTTGTCAACTTACACTGAGAGAAAGAATTGTTTCATTATACTAAATATATTTGTTTGGGTGATGTTTGCTTCACCTAAACAATATTTTGTTGGTAAGACCAAACTTGGAGTCCTCCAAACAAATTTATTTATTTCCCTCGACCAAATTATTCATTTAAACGCAGTTTGTTTGTGCCAAACGTATATTTGGTTACTAAAGGACGTCGAATAAATATTTTGTGTAAACAAACAACTTGTTACAGCTTGTCAACAAAATAATACTGTTAGTTATAAGTGATGTGCTTTGAACCAAATAAAGGTTTTTCGATGGACTAAATTATTTTGTTGGCGAAACTAAATTCATTTGGTTGACTTGCGGAAGATGGCAGGCTGGCGTGCGTGAGCGAAAAGATGGCGAACGCTGTATACCGCAACTTTCATAGTATAAGATTGTGCGACAAGTAGGACGTCTAAACTGTTAGTCAGCATTATTAAAGTATCTTAATTTTAGCTATAACAATTTCAAAGTGGTTTATTTGATCGATCACAACGGAAAATGCTATAAACTTGAAAAACACCGCAGCTGCACGTCTCGTTCTTTGAGCTGCCGTGCACGGCAATAATTTGGTAATATTATTTGACGTCGTTTACATTTTCGCAGACGGAAGACAAAAATGTTTGAAAATAAAGCAGTACAATCGTAATATAATATTAGGCCTAACTATTCCTATACAAATAACAATCACATTATCACAGAAGCACTTTTAGCTCAGTTGGGGCCCGACCGCTTGGCTCAGTGGTTAGCGCTCCTGGCTGCTGAGGCAAGGGTCTCGGGTTCAATTCCCGGCCGGGGAGGTGACATTTACAACCACCTCCTCGGGTTCAGGATTGGGTGTTTGTGTTTGTCTTGTCTGTGTGCCTGAAGACACCTTACCATTACAACGACAACTACACGATACAAAGTTACTGGGGAAATGCATTAATTAACTTAAAGGGGGGAAATGTTTGGTGCAGTGGTGAGGCGTTAGCCTTGTCACTTTACCAAACATTTTATTTAGAAAAACAAAAAAAAAATATTGAATTAAAAGTTGGTTAGCACATGAACAGAATGAAGCAAGCGATGTGATAGTGGACCAAATCCCAGTTCAAGCATACTTTTTTTTTAGGTCTTAAAGTTTCAGAAATTTGTTAAGATTATAAAATATATATTTTTACTTCTTAAAATATTGCGTGTGCATTTAATATGTCCAAAGAAATAGTTATATGATTAGGTAAATATTTGGTACTGCTAACAAAATTCATTTATTTGCCTCAAACAAATCGAGGGAACAAAATAATTTAGTACGAGCAAACAAATATCTAATTGCCCCTATACAAATAAATGATTTGGTTGATTCAAACAAATTTTGTTTGAACCAACAAAATTGTTTTCTCAGTGTAGAAATCGTATTTGTCACATCACCGCCTTTTCTACAATATGTTAAGGATCCGGGTTCGATTCCCGGTGGGGTCGGTCCCGGATTTTCGCATGTGGGAATCGTGCCGCACGATGCCGTTGGTCGGCGTGTTTTCTCGGGGATCTCCCGTTTCCCCCGCCCATTCATTCCGGCGCTGCTCCATACTCACGTCGTGTCACCTCTCACCAGCGCTAAAGACCTCGATGTTAAGTACTGAACAACATATCTCACTCATTACAATATGTTAGGTATCTAAAAAGAAGTCGGATTTCTATGACAAAGAATGACGACATTAACTCCCACAGCGACGTCAAAAAAAACAGATGTCCGGATAAATTAGGGTGTCGCAGCCATATCCTGTGGCAACATGCCTTTCAACGTCACAATAATGGACTATAGAATGTCGAAGTGACGTCGATCCGATCTTCTAGATATTTTTGGACGTCGTTAAAGCCTACCGCTGCGACTTCCTATCGACCTCCCAAGGCGACTTACCAGCGACTTGCTAACGACCTCCTGAGGCGACATCATCGACCTGCGACGACGACGCAAAAAGCGCGACATCTGGATCTTTCTTAAATGTTGATACGACATCCATGCGCCATAATCGGGACATGTGGGACCTCTACATGACGTCACAATGTCCTGTTGTGACGTCGCAGCAAAGATTTGTTGGATTTCACTGTGCTGTATGGACTGTTGAATAGTACCAGTGTTACTGTTGTATGAACTCACACAGTGATACTGGTAACTTACTGGAATCACACAGACCTATGTTGTGCTTTAAGAACTGGGAAGTGAAATATTATTTTCTACACGTCCATTTATTGTTTTTGTAGAAGCATTTCTATAAACATATTGGCGGAAGTCACAATGAATGAAAGATGTAAATATATTAATGTGTAATTGGAATCTGATGGATCATGCAAAGCTGTGGAATTCAATGTTTAAGTTTACATATAGCTCCCATTTTCCCCCATGCATTCTTTTTCTTTCATCAGTCCACATTATTGTTTATGTATAAATGTATTCACAAATGTTATATATATGTGTATATATATATATATATATATATATATATATATATATATATATATATATGTATGTATGTATGTATGTATGTGTGTGTGTGCACAAATTACTATACCAAAGTTATATATGCATAAATAAAAATGTACTTATACACATTTATATTTATACATATAAATGTACGTATGACAATTTATGCATAACTATAGTATAAATATGTACACACACATGCACTCACAAATATATATATATATATAGGATATATATGTTCTAATATTAAGGGGAAGGAAGACGTGAAATATGTTGTCGATTATTCCTCCACATCTAGCAAACTCTTCAAAATATATAGTTAGTTATTACTTCAAAATAATGACTACGTAAATACCAGGAAATTGTTTAAAGATCTTTCGAGATTCGACTATCGTGAGATGGAATGGGAGGAAACGTGGTTTATATGAATCGCTTACGTAGCTGGAACCAACACACAGAAAGAGGGTATTACAGAAAGCTAACGTTTGAATAAAACAAAACCTCGCATGCCGCGATCTCTTGCGGACAGGCTCCGAAATAGTTATGTGGCGCGAAATTCAAACGCAGGTGTCCATAATACTGCATTTAAAAAACTAACAAAAATATAAAAATTATTTCTAGCAAGTTACCTATATAAATAATTATCCATGAGCTACAAAACTGCGTGTGGGTGTGTGTTTGTTCATATATTTATAAATATATATATGTACAGGTGTGTGTATTATGTCTTATTAGTAGGTGTACGTACCTAATATATAATATGGATGAATGTATATATGTATTAATATATGTATATATATTTGTTTATTTATTTATGTACAGGGGTAATGTATTATTTATTGTTTGTAGGTGTATGTATGCAATATATAATATGGGTATATATATATATATATATATATATATATATATATATATATATATATATATATATATATATATATATATATATATATATATATATATATGAGGGGCTATAGGATGGTGGTGTACGTCACTTTTATTAAAAGGTGCTTTTATATTCATATTAAACATGGTTTAAAAGAAATTCCGTTGCGATTATTACACTATTTTAAAACATTTTTAAGTAAAATTCAAGTAGTAAAAAACGGGCGCAATATTTTATATATAAAAACAATTAGTGGTTTTTGTGAAAATTAAGTTCTTGTGAAAATTACGTTACGTGACTGTCACCACTATCATATATATAAACACATTTATACTTTATGGATCATGATTTATGTAGGCAACTTGAATTTAGCTCCAGCAGATACATATATCCACTTTGTAGATCACTTCCCCTACTGTTCACTCCTTGCGCCTAAGAACCGCTACCTTCTCATACCTCCCCTACCGCCATTCTTCTAGTGTTAGACGTCCTTCCCCGTTGAGTCAACTTGTTTGTGTTTTACTAATTACTGGTGCTGTCTTCCTCTATCATGTGATTAATTGTTAGCCACAATGTCACTTATTTTTCTCCTCTTCCTTTTAATTGTCATTGTTATGACTTAGATTTATAGAGACGTAAGTCGGTTCAAATAGTTTTCTCGAAGTAAAATTTTGCAATCACGTGCAAAATACCGTACATTATTGCGGTACTAAAATTGAGTTCAAAAATTAAGTTAAGAATAAAATATTACCGAAATGTCTTTTGAAACATGTGTACAATCTGATATTCTAATAAAGTTATTAGAGGTAGATGTTTTTTTTTTTGTAATGCAGCTTTAAGTAATGAAGAACGTTCTAAATTGACGAACGAAGGCGTGTAAGGAATTCACTGAGCCTGCAAAGAACGCAAAACAATTTTTTTTCATGTTAACATTGGCAAAAGCGTGTCCATAAGAGATGCAGAGCAAGATTTATAAATTTAAAGGCCTCTTTTAATATCATGTCGACAAAGTTCCCGGCTTAATCTGGTGTAAGATCTAAAGTATTATCATTTATGTGGAAGGAAAACTGGTAATACTGCGGGGAAAAAGTAACTCAGCGACACATTTTAAACATCCAGTCATATTTTGCCCACATTACAAGCTTTCACGAGCGTTTGCTGAAGGACTGTGAAGAGCGTAATGATAAATGGGCTACGAAAGTGCGTGATCGAATTCAGTCTGCGGTCTCCGATCTTCATGCAGCGGTTGCTTGTTATCATCAAATGTGTAGTGTGAACTTTCGTACAGGAAAAATTATACCTTCTAACTTCTCAAGTAGACCATCAGAATCAACTGGACGGCCAGAGGATAAAGAGCGCCATGAAACATTTCTACATGCAGCTCAGTTCTTGGAAGAAAATGACTAGGAACAGATTACAGTTGATGATTTAGTAAACAAGACGGCGGAATATTAACAAAAGAATGGAACAATATTACCTTACTCATATAAGTATTTGAAAAAAAACTGCTCGACCGTTTTCAAGATGATATAGTTATTACCACTGTCACTCGAGTAAAGAATATTGTTACCTTCAGAAAGAAAGCAGTAAGTATTCTTAGAGACTACTATCAGAATACTAGTACTGGAGACACAGAAGAAAATAACAAGACGTAATTCTTGCAGCAGCACACCTTATAAGAGCAGATATGAAAGAAATGGAAGTAGTAGGTACCACAAGATTATGCATCTGTCGAAGACATTCTTCATAGTGAAAGTAACACTTCCCATCTCTCTGACAGTCTTCGGACACTTTGAGAAGTTCTTGTTACTGGTAAGGACAAAACAAGCCAGGTTGCATCTATTGGCCAAGCCATCGCACAAGATGTGCACCAAAGATTAAGAGTGTTTGTTCACTTTAACACATGCTCAAGATTTTTAGTAGATACACTGCCAGCATGGGAGTTTCTTGTTCATACTCAGAGGTGTTACAGTTTTCACGATGTTCAGCTGGAGCTATTGGTAATGATATGCCTAGGTATAGCCCTGGAAGTTTTACACAGTATGCTGACGAAAATTTTGACAACAATATTGCAGCACTGGATGGGCATGGAACGTTTCATGGCAAGTGTATAATAGAGATGACAACCCCTGGAGTACAAACACAACATCAGACATATTAGGGAGAGGTTGGGAGAAAACATTACATCACACATATTGTTTGCACAGGCTCTTCTTGGTTGCGACACCACATCGACGCTATTTTCAATCAGCAAGGTTGAATCCATTAATGCGCTAACATTTGAACACCTTCGCCATCAAGCAGCTGTATTCAGCACATCTGGAAATACAAATGGAGAAATTGTAAAAGCTGGGGAGCTCGCTTCAGCTAAAGTTTATAATGCTAAAACAGAAGAAACACTCAATCAGTTGAGAGTAGACTTTTTATTAACAAAGTGAGCGAGTCGGCAAAGCATGTGAAACCAGAAGCTCTGCCTCCAACTTCTGATTCGTGCTCTTTCCACAGCATGAGGGTATACCACCAGGTTATAGCTTGGCTGGGAATAACAGTAGATACATTACAGTGGGGATGGGTAAAGAAAGAGAATAAACTTTCTCCTATTAAATCATCCAAGCCTCCACCACCAAGTCAGCTCCCGAAGTCAATACGGTGTGGATGTAAATAGAGTCAATGTAGCATATTGCTGAGCTCCTGCAAGAAAAAGGACTATTATGTGGTACTGTCGTGGTATGAGCTGCATGAATTCAGATAAACTAACTTTTGATGACATCGATATTGGCACCGACTAATTTAGTTAAAGGGTGAGTCTGTATACGTTTTTTAGATAAAAAATTTTATATGAAAACTAGTAAACTAAAAGTAAATGGTAAAGTTATATAATTAAAATGATAAAATTTATAAATCCGTTTAGCCAACACTTTTGCAAATAGGTATTAAGAAATCAGAGGAAATTATAATATATGTCAATTCACGCCCGTCAATATTAACTATGTATAACCAAAACCTTTTTAAAGAAAAAAAAGGCAAAATTTTTAATTTGGTTATCATAATGGACCATTTCTTTGATATTCTTGTTCATTTAAGCCGAAATACTGGTTTGAAGAAGTGACGATTATTTTTCGGAAATATTTGAAGCTCTTCAGTTTAAGAATGAGATATGGTTGATTGACGAAACAAAAAACATCTCTCGGTAAATTTTATGTTCTTTATATTTTGTCTCCATGCTTTTTTTTATAAAATGTACCGGTTAGATGGAATTAATTAATTTTTTGTTGAAAGTGTAATTTCGGCGCCATTTTTTTTTTCTTAAAAAATGCTGCTATCTTGCACGCCTGGCGATGGTAGATTCTTCAGAATCGGATTCCTTAGACTTTTTCCGCTGTGAAACTGTTGGGATCATTTCTGCTGCAATTAGTTCTCCAGTCAACCATAACTTTACTAGACTATGAATGATAATGTTACTTCTAAAATATATGCGGATGAATCTCAGTCTCTCAATTATTAGATATGCTCTGAACTATCCACATATCTTATATTTCAGCTGTTTACTTTCATACAAATTATACTTTCTCTCCAAAACGTTCCATATTAGTTCCATCAATTATATTTTTAAAAATTATTGTCGGTACAATACATAATTAACTTCTTTTTAATAATATAATTCTAAAGTTTGGCAATTCTTTAAAATACATTAATATTTATAACATTTTTGCAACCCTAAAATATGTTTTAAAGAGTTTTTTTAAAAGATATTTAGTGGAACTCTTTTACCTATGATGTGCTTAGAATAATGGTGTGGTATGTCACTTTTATTAAGAAGTGCTTATTTTATTCATATCAGACACGTTTTAAAATAAAGTTACGTTACAATTATTGCGCTTTTTTACTTAATCTTTGAAATAAAATACAAGTACTAAAAACGGGCGCTGTAGTTTATATGTATAAGTAATTAAAAGTTTTGTGAAAATTGCTTTATGGGACTTATACCACTATAATTCTAAGCTTCTCAAATGTAGAGTACGGAAGTTATTAGTTCTTCGATGTAATAATTGTTGTGAGTAATGAGGTTTATTTGTCTGGTTTGAGTTAAATAATATGTCTAGACAGGTTGTTCAAAAATAAGAGTTTGATTACATGTCCGGAATTTATTTTTTTGTTAGGGTAAAGATCGTCACAAATCGGGTTATGTGTCACAATAGGGAAAAATTGTCGCATCCGGTGGTTTAGGCCTCTCTCTCTTGACCTGAAACAGAAAATAAAACCCCGCAAAATCAGTACATATCCTGTTCACAGAAAATATGGTAAATACTGTTAATTTTCAAAGTAAAATTTAAACTATTTTAGGATCACTCTTTTTCGAAGTTACATTAACGAGATTGAAGCTGCAAATTCGAACACTAGCATGGTAGTAAACCATATTTAACGATTATCATCAGGTGTGAAATCCTGGGTGAATTTGCTATCTATAAGAACCCGTTCACCTTAGTAAGAGTCAATTAGTCTGATCGCAATGCCAAATCTAATGCTTTCCTTTATATTTGGAAACAATATTGAAGTAAATAAGACTGTTTAGTTACATAACACCGCTCAAGTTGGACTGCCGGTTGCAATATCCTCAGGCAGCACTAAAGATAAGTGTTTGAAGTACGTTTTATTAATTGCTGCAAGTTATAAGGCAATAAA
This sequence comes from Medauroidea extradentata, assembly GCA_003012365.1. Classification (NCBI taxonomy): domain Eukaryota; kingdom Metazoa; phylum Arthropoda; class Insecta; order Phasmatodea; family Phasmatidae; genus Medauroidea; species Medauroidea extradentata. Next base: position 41,194 of record PNEQ01124501.1, on the reverse strand, counting down.
CAGTTACTAAAATCATATTCACACAGGCATACACATGTATGGGTACCTATTATTCGCAATGCACAGTATATTGCATTCTTTGAATATGATTGTTTTACCAAATACATTATATAACAATACCGGACACACTATCTCATTATAGGAAACATTTTTTTGCTAGCGATTCTAGTAAGAGGTTTTTTTTTTTACAAATTTGTTTTACATTTGTTTGCAGTGTACATATCTTCCATATCTATAAAAAATAAAACGGAAATCCACAGGGGAGAGAGCATACAGTTTATTCTATGCCATCGTTTGAATAATGTCTCACTAGGTAGAGGTTTTTCGTTGTTAGCGATGCTAAAACATAGAAACGTCCGGTATTGTAATATAAGGTATTTGGTTTTACACAAAGACAGTCACTTGTTTGTACTGGTATGGGACAAAAATTATTTCTTGCTAGGTTGTAAATAACTGAGATGTGCTAATTCGGACCTTAATCATGAGTTATATTTCACCAGGAGAGCGGCACACGACAGCGCTGCGTCTAACCAAGGACATTTGCTTTCGTAATTATTCTCGATCCTGCTGAAAAGTACGACAATATTGATATCATGAGCTACGGAACTTAACGTAGCGCGAATCTGTACTTTTGGTGTTAGATTCTTCAACCCACGATTTTATTTAAGAATTCATTATTTTCAATTGGTAATTTTTTCTAAACACTTTGTATTTTATCCGCCATAAGTTGGAAATAAATAATCATAAAATATACTCACATTTAGTTGTTGTTGAAGCCATTAGACATTATCGGGGCCTGGCAGCAGTACGTGACAGTGGTTAAGTAGTCACGTGGGTATATCCTAAATAAACAAATTATAAAACAGTTATTATCTCTAATTCTACCTGTCTTTCTAGACTAGCGCAATTCATAGAAAAACTTAAAATAAAATTAGAAGTAAGCTAATAATATGTCAAAACTTCACAAACACATATGTTACTAGACGGAAAACTGTCTACGAATCAGTTTGTTATTGGTGACATCCGTCCCTAAATCTTGTTATTATATATTTTTATTTTGTAATTTATTTATAAATGTGTAAGAAAAGCAGGGAATTAAATATTTATCTCGACCGACAATGAAGAAAACTTTTTATGCAATGTTTTGTTTTCAGGATACAAATGTTAAATTGTAACCGCATATTTCAGAGATAATTAATTAATTGTTTTCATTTACAGCCTGAAACAATTTCTTTATGTTACTTTGGTTAACAGAATGACATAAAATCTTCTCAAAACTTTGTAACCGAAATCTTCTATTATATGAAGATTTAAACGTGCCCAATATATTATATTTCTGGACGTTAATTATTACACGCTTGGTATTAAATTATATAGATGTTAGTCTCGTGTATTACTTGACATTACATATCAATATAACTTGCAACGGTAGAGAACTGTCTATGCCACACAGCGGGAAATATATATTCTAATTTTAGTTTCAAGTACACCATCAATTCTTTTATTTATTTCAATATTCGTTAAAAAAAAAGGATCCTATTATCAAACTAATGGCCCTTAATGTTAGAGCAGGATTGAAATCCGTCGGAAATCTAGAAAATATGCGTTCATTAATTGTAAGATATCAAAACTTTCGAAATGAACATGACTTCTCAAAACTATGATGGTCTTCAGTATTGTAAAGAAAGTAAACAAATGTCTACAACTTTAAATATATCATTAATATGTATGTAAGTATTCACGATGTGTGACACTACTTGTGCCTATAGGATTTGAATAATTAATTTTGTAACAAGTACAGTGGGTGTTAAAAGAAAATTATTCTTATAAATATACGTCAGTTCTTAGTTGTCATCACTCAAAATCTTAATTGTTGTCTATAAATCATCCAAGCATCTTGACTTCCTCGTACATTGCAGTAGTTTACAGTCGGTGCCAGTTCAGTCAACTACATGCGGATGTATTCATTCTACAAGATATGAACATACCTTCTAGTTCATGAATATACACCAAGTATACTACTGTCTTGCATACAAGGACTTGTATAACAACTAGTGAGAGATAGTGATATTTCGGTTTCTCTCTAGCAATCGTGTTCAGGTAGAATGCAAATAACTTTCTTATTGCAGAAGAATCAGTTTTCTAAACGAAAAAACATACAGAAGACTTAAGATATTGGTAGCATGATATCTAGTACGCAAGCAATATATGCAACAGAATTAATGTTGTCTTTCGTGTATGAGAAATGCGTCCATTAACAACATAAATGTGTTAGGAAATCAGCGAATTAAATAATAATCTCGACCGACGATGAAGTAAATTTGTTATGCAATGGTTTGTTTTCAGAATAAAAGTTTTAAATATGCATAATTTTGAATTCCGTTAACTTTAGAATAAACTGAGATGAACTGAAATATTTCGAACAAAATATTTTTGTGATGTATCTGCCTTCTATCAAAAAACATTTGAATGCTTGTATAGAGAAACAGTAATTTAAAAAAGGAAACTAATTGTGAGACAAATTTGTGTTGAAGTCTGTTATCCTTTACTTAGTGCACCTTTAGAAGATATCGAATTTAATAAAAACCTGGATATAGGTTTGACACCTAACTACTGTGGCAATCCAATTACGCATACTAGAAGTGCAGAGAATTAGTCAGCACTTAACAACGAGGTCTTCAGCTCTGGTCAGGGGTGACATGATGTGAGTATGGAGCAGCCCTGGAATGAACGGGCGGGGTAGACGGGATATACCCGAGAAAACCCGCCGAGCAGCGGTGTAGTTCGGCACGATGGCCACATGCGATAATCCGCGAACCCGTATCGTCTAGGTAGAAGGAGAGAGGTCTGACCCCTCGACCACAGAGCCCCCTACTTATACTAGAGACGAGAATGTCGACTTACGTAGCAAGTTGTTGATAGTCTTTTATCAGGATTGTAGAACACAGCAGTAAGGATTGTCTTCTACCTTTCATTTAACATTCCACTATACACTTGATGTACCAGTTCTAGGATTTCAAGTCGTAATGTTAGTTTTACAGTAGAAATGAAATATGTGGTCAGGTAGAAACAATGTTATGTATATGTTCTTTAATAACAGTTTTGCGATAAATTTACATTACTTGTGATATGCAACTCGTAAACAGTAAGAGAAAAATATATTACACTATTTTGTCTCACACTCTTTTCACATTGAATTTTGCATGTAAAGAAAATTTAGCTCACAAATGTTAAAAGTACGTATGCATTAAATTGGTTGTAATTTAACACATTTTGTATTTATGTTCCAAAGCAAATATTACGGTTTAAAATCGATAATTTTTAAATCAGGGACATCTTGGATTCTTCAGCGAGTTGATTTAACTGTTTAAATATGACAGCTGAATATAACTAAATTTAAACTTAAATTAGAATACATGCCATAGATGTAAGCTACGTTCTTCAAACATAATTCCTCTCACGAAATCAATTTTGTAGAATAACATTTTTATTCTCATTATTTGACTTCCATCAATTGGAACACATTAAATTTATTTGCGCTATTTAAATACAAAAAGTGAGTTTTGATTCCTATAATATTTCAAGTATTTTAAATGCATATTTACTTCAACAATGAAAATAAAATATTGTTCCTTATAAGGCTCTTAATGCGTTTCAAAGAAGACAAAAATACCTAATTAACTGTTTTTAGAATTTTTTTATAATAAACAACAAATATTAAGAATTAATGTTTACTAAAATATTAACGCTAAGAGGGCAATTGCTTATAGTTGATTAATTGAACTTACACATAGCCAATTGTTGGAGTCACTTCCTCCCACACCATTGGCTCTGCCATCTGTTGTTCGGCACAGTATGGCATGTCTTCCTCCCTTCAAACATAAATATTGCATGTATTCAATTAATACAGTATGTATAGACAATATGTAAAGTTCAATAAATTAACACTTTTTCTCTTTGTAATATTCACAATTTTCGCAAAATATTTTAATTTCAATTACTATAATGGTTGATAAAACTACGAAATATAGGTGTACTTACGGGAACTGTTAGACAATTTTATTGTATTTTCGGTTTTTAAGCCATACCATTTATTCAAATTGTATTATCAAAGATTTCTCTTCGACAACGCATAGGATATAGTCATTGGTCGAAGAAAAAATTTTTATGAAGCAATTTCAATCAATGTTTTGGCTCAAAAACTAAAAATACAATAAAATTGTCTAACACTTCTTCTTAGGGTTGTGAACAGCAACTTATTTATTCATAGCAGCTTTTCTACATGCAAATAGAAAAATTAATTTATTGAATGACGGACTAACAGACATACATATTGAAGATAGTTTCCTGTCAGTGCGTAGGTAAGGAAAAGAAATAAACTAACAGAAATTCAATCCTATGGGAGTGCGATTACATACAATGTGTACGACTAACCCTCGATATCCATAGAACCCTCTTGTCAAAGATCTGCATTTATTTCACTTACGTTTATGTAAACACTAAGAAGTAATAAAATATTTTTGGTACACCTTAGACATGATTTTTAAATACAAAACAAAATTTTCATAAAAGCCAAGTTTAGTCGTATTTTGTGTCTAAAATAAGAAAAAAATATCTGGTACAAATTACAAACGAAAACATGGTGATGAAAATTGCAGTAGACTGCGTCCTTATATTGTTGATATGCATTCCTCGCACCTTGGATATTGAACTATTTAATTACAAAATGTTGATTTTTGGGGAGAAATGCAGAAAACTTCCGACTTTCAATGAGTTCAAGAGTTGGAATACACTTATTAAACACAAATTGCTGTTCACACATGTTAAGTTAATAAAATTAAAACTTGCGTATAATTTAACATCTATTGCTTGAGGGTCACGTATGAGTAGAAATAGTTAGAAAATCCCAGATGTAAGAGCAATGTAGTGCTAAGGCCGTTCCAGACACGCGTAACAATGACATTTCGATGTCGTCTTTCCGTAGTTGGCTCGTTTCTATCAGACGTTTAATACAAACACTATTATTTTCCATTATTAAACTATTATGATGTGCTTTGTGCTACTGTAAAGTTTTTATATTGCAAATTTACATATAAACATGCAAGTCAAAAACTATTGTGTCTAAATTCTTAAATTCTTAAAAGCTATTCGTATTTGAGACAGATCAAAAAATGTTTAGTTGTTGTTACATTTTACAAATATGGATGTACGTCTGAGGAACGGCCGTAGAAGAACAGGTCTAGACACTCGTCTGGAAACTTGACCCCCTTGTTGTTTGGCTGTAGTTCACCAAGTTACCGATAATGCTATACATTTTCGGCGCTGTATCCAGGACGGTCGAACTCAAACTCCATCCACTTCCCTCCCACTAAGATAAACAATTTATCAAAATGTATTTTTAATCAATTTATGAAATACTTCCTTTGCTCACAATTTTAAATCATGGCTCCAGAAATCAATATTTACTTTATAATGTTAACAACGGAAAAAAAGTGGACGGAGTTTGAATTCGACCTACGGGATTACAGCGCCAAAAAGTACAACATTCTAAGTAACCTGACAAACAACAGCCAAACAACAAGGCACAATATATTGGTAGATAGGCGAGTGTCCAGACCTGTACTTCTACGACCGTGGTCTGAGGTACTGAAAGCTAATACAATTTCTTTTAAACGTTAATGTGTTTACGTTGTTTGGATTGTAATGTTCTTCCACATTTCTTTAGTGTAAATACTTGTATTTTCATTATATATTTGGCAAACCAGTAGCAAAAAACAGACAGTAAATAAAATATTAGCTACTCTCTTTGTGAAAAATGTTTTCAGTTTAGTTCCCATTGCACTATCTACGTATGGGATACTGGCTTGTAATCAAGACAGTATAGAATAAAGGTAATGCATTAAGTTTTTTAGTATTTTTCTTGACTTTATTAGTCACCGTAATTGTAAGATCTCTATTAGGTTATGTTATGTTTTCGTACGAGAAGAAAACGACCAGTATTAACTAGCCAGGTATGTAGACAGTGAAACTGATGCAGCACAACACAGATTAGACGCCGGGACAGGAAGCTTCTGTTAAAAGTATGTCGCTGTTTATTATATGATATAATTACGTCTTTCTAAGTACACGTGTTTGCCATAGTTCTGTTAATATTTTGCATAATTATGTTTAACACGAAAATGATATTGTAACGGTACCTCATTACTGCGTCACCATCTTCGTGGAAGACACGCTGCCATTTGGCGAGATCGTCCCAACACATGACAGTGTCACCGTGCTCATCATATAGGAATGAAGGCCGGTGGTCCAATGTCAAGGTCATCTGGAAATATTGACGTATTTTCACGCGACTATTTTGCCAATAAATACAACATCTACTGTTATATAATTGCTGTGTAAGTGGCTAACACACATCTGATTGTAGTGATATTGAGAGATTTTGGTCGGCGTTTGGACACCGAAGTCTTCATCGCTGGTTAGGGGTGACATGAGGTGAGTATGGAGCAGCGTCGGAGTGAAGAAGCGGAGGAAACGGGAGATCACCGAGAAAATACCCACCGACCAACGGCACTGGCCGGCACATTACCACATGCACCGGGAATCGAACTCGGATCACCTTGTTTCATCATATTGTATTTAGTTCGTTCGAACACTTACAAAACCTTTTTTTTTTTTTAATTGTATCGAACACTACGTTTATCTTTATGTTATTTGCATAATTATATTACTGCGAACAAACTGACCAAGCTGCAAAAGACGGTCACAAGACATAAATTGATAGTTAAAACCATTATCTTATAATTTTCCTTCATCTTACTTTAATGCAATAATCACCCAAACTAATCACTTTAGACATGTCCTGTTAGTACGGCAATTTGTTAATAAATGAGCCTCATTTTCTTAATGTCTAACCAATGATTACTTACAAGTTACAAACTTGTTAACTTAAAGGGGAGTCCTCGACTGGCTCATAGAAGGCGTTGCAGCGTGTCACACGTATTCTCTTTTACACGAAACTGTTTAACTTATTCATATTATGTTTATCTACGAAAAGAACATGCACTTGAAACTATACTTAAGTCAACACGCTTGTAAGAAACATGATTTTCGGGTCCTCTCAAAATGGCTACAAACAGCTTTCTTAGATTGTTGTAACTCCGAAAACAATAACATGAATTTGTAAAGTGCAATGCAAAAGGCTTGTGTTGGCCTTTTACGTGATACTCTCCAAGAATACAATGTTAGGGTTACTGCATTAAGTCCCACAGGAACAATATTACAAGGGAAACGTTGCACGCCAGTCTGGTGCGCTGTGAATAGAGGCGATATTCTTGCCGTCTAGCCTTGTACACTGTCGCTTATCATGTCGCTGTTCCCACGCGTCAAATGTGAACATTTGAAACTGGTGAAGACTCCTCTTAAAGAAGCAACGTTTGGAATTTTATGACTTTATTTATTATTTTATTTTTTTTAACACTCGTCTTTGCTAGTTCTTTCCACCAGTATCTCGAAAGTTCTCAAACGATTTTTGTAGGTTAGAAATTTTTCCTCTTAACTTTGTTTGTAATTTACGTTTTTGGAGTGGTTATGACATTGGACGTATTTCGGATGCATACGTACAAACTAAAGCAGTTTATTTCTTTCAAAACCAAAAACTAGTTTTGTTTATAAGGTAGTGTTTCTGTTACATAGAGTAAGCTATTTTATAAGTTGTTCAGAGAATAATTTCTGTAATGATATGCATTTTTTATTCATTTTTGTAGGCTTAGCGCACCGATATATTTCTACTTGTGTGTATTAACATAATCTAAATGCATGTAAAAAGTATGACATTTAAACCAAAATCAATATTATATTGTATTGTTTTCTAAAGGAATTATTTTCACTACCTGCAAACGAAAATTCTCCAAATAAAATTAAAATATATGAAGGGTATTTCTAAAATCCTGACGCAGTCGAATAAGATAGTCTCGGAAATACCACTGTACAATGATTGGTTACCTGAATTCTCACTGGCCAACTTTAATGTAAACACACAAATAATGAAAGAAATCTTAGAACATACACCAACTGTTCTTTTGATCGAATTATTTTCCAGTATTACTGAACGTAATCGGTATATTGAAGCCATAGTTGAAATCTTAAAGCAATTACGATTAAGGTAATTATAGAGTTCAAGTTTTGTGTTTTAAAGGATCTCACAAACAAATAATAATATTTGTTAGCTAGGTTCTTACCTTTTCAACTAAGCTGAAGGTTTTTAAAGATCTTTCTTCAATACGCTTTTATACAACGTCACTATCTCAGTAGCTTTCTTTATTTCTGATGCAATCCGTAGTAACAAATCTACAGTGTTACATGTACAACAAACAATTATTTGGTATTGTTTGGATTGTTTACAAGTGTCGTTGTCAGGCCCTAGTTGTGACTGATATGTGCGTCAGCATTTTTTATATTATACATCATGTATACTTATAGTGAAAAATAAGTTTCAGAAATACAAACCCTCTCGAAAAAAAAAGGATGACACTCCAAGAGAGATATCTCGTAAGGGTTTCATATTAAACTATTCAGCCTAAACATCTTGTCTTAGGGATACAGCACAGTTGACAAATTGCTTTGACTAAACTCGATACAGAAACAAATTCACGAAAGTACGTACGCAAATGTATCCTGGATGTTATTAGCTTCCTTTCTTAGCGAGGACTGGCATTGTTTGTATCGAGTTCACTCAAAGGTTATCTCAGTAACAGGAAATTTGTTAGGTCCTTTTTGAACTACTCAGTAAATGTGATATACTTCTATTGAACTGAGCTTTTCCAAAGTTACATATGCAATTGTGCAGAAAAAGGTTAGAAGAGCATAAGATAAAAGACTAAATTAGTTAATTTTCTAACAACAACTGATTATATCCACATTCAAGAAGAGATATGTGATTTATAAACATACTGTTTTGATTTTTGCGTTAATTATAGTTTCCCGTTTATGTTTATATTGACCTAGTCAAGTGAGTGGTCATTGTTATTACATTTTCTATAATGATTGATATGATTGTCTTTCAGTCATATTCTTTGTAGATCAAAGTTCATTACGTTAAGTTTGCAGTTTTGTTTTGTATAAGTTCTGCTGCTTTAAGTTTGGGAGTTATCTTTTGTTTTCCCAAAAAAAAAAAAATGCAGTGGTTTTTGTTATTAAGATTTCATCATCTGTCAGAAATAAACACTTTACGCGGAATATACAGTACACGACAAAAACAAGCATTGCCGACATTGCTACGGTAGTGTTCAAAGAAAAACACAGGACAGGTCAGTATAAATTGTGTGATATAGGTTTAAGCATTTGCTTTACTACAATTTACTATCAGAAATTTTTATTTAAATATTGTGTTAAATAATTCTAGTACACGAATAATTCAGAGATTGTACTGTGTCACAGTATTCGACTACAGAATATAAGTAACTAAGTTAAAAAAAATTTAATAACAAGCAACATAACGTTATGAAAGACAAAACTATTATCAATCTTATTGATTTAATAATTGTATTTCTTATAATTTTGAAAGAAATAAAGCTAGGTTTTTGCATATCCAACCAATCAATGCATACGTAATTGATTAACTACACAACGTTCAAATACATCAATTAGGTTCCTATATATCGCATCAGAAATAATTTTATTGATACAAGGGCGTAAATGCTGTGCACTTTGTAGCGAGCTTCTGTAACACAGTTTACCGAAACGCATCTACTGTAAACACCTTAACGTTATGATTTTTTTCTGTATCAATTTAATTTCGGAAAACACGTAAAAATAAGTAGCGGAAATTAAAATCAATCTACATGAATTTACAGTCTGAATATATAAAGCGTCCATAGTTTAAAGTGTAATGTGAACAGCAAGGAAATCAGTTTTTACTAACAAATTCGGCATATTCGTTCTTACCTTTTTAACTACGCTGAAATTCTCTTCTTCAATTCGCACTCGTTTGACGTCACTTTCTCAATAGCTAGGTATATTTCGAAAGTTACTCTCTGTAGTAACAAATATACAATGTTGTAGGTAAAACAGAGAAATATTTGGTGATTTTAGATTATTTGAAAATGTCATTGTTATGGTGTTTTCCATGATCGAGGTAATAGTTCTTCAGTCATATTCTCTGTGGACCGCGATGCATCTAATTAATATTGTTTGTTGTATTGTGCTGTCGACATTGTTTCGCCTTCGGTAATTCAAGGATTATGTTATATTTATCCACAAAAATTACCGTGGATTTAGTTTTGAAATTCTACCATCAGCCACTGCACCTTGGCGCATCACATGTGTTGGTTACATAACGTGCATGTGTGTTACTTCTGAAGAGACATACGTGCCGTTTGTTTTACCGCACTACACAATATATTTCGAACTGACCCAAATTATTTGCTATTTGATTAGTATTTTAAATGATGTATTCTTCAACACACTGAGAAACACACCACAGTGTGATGAATGTAAGTATTCAAGCACTGAACTGAATGGCCAGATATCAATTTAAAGATATTATTTTAGTAAGTAGTAATAAAACTTCAATTAATCATAATAAAATATGCCAACTAGTGATTCTACTCATTGTTTTATTTTATAATTGTCTTATTTCCTAGATTAGTTACGGTGATTTTATTTGTTGACATACAAAAATCGATAATGTTTCGTTTAAGAGTAGTATGTCACCATTTTTATTTCTACGCGTAGCCCTATTGCGTTTAAACGGTAGTGGTAGTATTTCGGCGTAGTTTAATAAGTAATTAAGTCGGTTTGGTTTTCTGATTTTACACTAAAGAAGGAAATTTCAGAATTCACAGATGATTTAACGTGGAGATTTGGTAAGCTAAATGTAGAAAGCAGCTTACCAATAAGAATTGTAGACACCTACGGGTAACTTTTTCATTTAATTAAGTAGTAATTTTAGGTAGAATTCTGGTTACTTTAGGTATAGCTAACCAGAAGTTACTAAATATCGTGAGAGAGCACACACTGAGAAAAATCGATTGTTCAAATAAATCAATAAGGTTGGTATTAATTTTGCTGTAACAAATAAATTGACGTTAAACTAAGTATCGCAACGTCGAAGTTAAATCAAACATTAATTTGGTTGGTTGTACTAAATGTTTCGTTAGATGAATTACTTAACAATACGTGCATTTGGTTTTACCCAAAATATTTGTTCCTGTTAAAAATTTGAACTCTAGTTTGCTTTTTAATTTATTTGCTTCTACTATCATATTTGCTTGAATTAACCTTTTTTTACTTACTATACAGCTTTGGTAAATTGAACCACGGCAGGTAATAAAACAAAGAAATGATTTGGTTGGAAGTGACGAAATATGCTCGTTCAGGAAGCGGTTCTTGTAAGAGCGGTTATTTGTTATGCACAAATTCGCATTTAAATACACGGTCGCTTAGAGAACTTGTCTAACATATTTTTTTCATTATAGGTATGTAATAAATTTGTAGAGTATTGATTTCTGTGTTCTATTGTCCAGTCACATTAGGTTAAATTACTGAAGATAACTAAAACGTTTATGAACATTCTGCACAGTACACTCGAATATAATTCTAGTTTCCACTTCAAGCAATCTATGTTGTGCTGCATATTCTGTGTACATTTTTGTAAAGGCTTCGGAAAAGAAAACAACGAGAGACAGCCAGATTATCAAAATCACGAGTTTCTCGGAATTATATAATTATATATATATATATATATATATATATATATATATATATATGTATATATATAGAATGGTAATATGTCACAAGTGTGCAAATATAACAGTTAATTATATAATTAGTTAGTCTTGATGGTCTAGTGGTAACGTGCGTGGTAGACAAGCTAAGATTGCGGGTTCAAATCTATAAGCGACTGTGCATTCTTTTTTATGTTTACGCGTAAATAATATTTGTATGAAAGTTATTTTGCAATAACTTTATTTTCGTGATGATAGCAGCAAAATAATTTAAAAGTATAATTTTATACTTGCTCGAATAAATTAAGTATATTTTATTTTAAAATATATGTACGATGTCAACAAACACGCCGTTTTGTTAGAACCACTAAAATATATTTCAAAACCAATAATTTGGTTGTGGCAAACCATACATTTGTTTGCGCGTATTCAAATATACCGTTTGGTTGTTTCATATACATTTTCTTTGAATTTACAATATTATTTCTCAATGCACTCTATGTTTATAGCGTTATATGTTTATGTGATGGGCGTTGCCCACACAACGTGTAGCCAATGACCAGTTTGCTGAGTAAATCTGGATCAAAGCAGATCAACTATGTCGCATGTGTTTGACTGTGGGGAAAATATTATTATTTTGACTCCTGCAAGACTGTAAGTTATAATACACGAATTTGTTCAGTTGGCTTAAAATGTTTTCTTAATTAAATTAAACAATATTTAATACAGCTTTCGCACTATTAATATACATAGTGTACCAGAATTCATGTGCCAAACTCCGGGACATGATTGTTTATCTAAAATAAGAGGGGTTTACATTGAACAACACTAGTGTGTGGTGAATATTAACGGAGCTATACAACGTTGAAAACAAAATTTTGAAATACATTCTTAGAAAAATACTAGAAAGTATAAGAGATGGAGCCACCAAATGTTGCGTAGAGGTCTAAGAATCGGAGCAAATGAATCTGTAAAAATGTGGTTGACGCAACGTTCCCCTTCACTGCTTATGTAGGGGTTACTCAACATATTTGTGTAAGTAACTGTTAAATACTAAGCAGTAATAAAACATTTGATTCATATCATTGCTTATCGCGCAAAATGATGGGGTAAGTACTGTGTTAACTTACTTCGGTAAACCGTTTTCGAGAAAATGCGAATCAAAATACGAAAGCGCAGCGTAACCCCGCAGAGGTAGGCAACTCAACGGTTTTATGAGCCATGCTAATTGTAGCATTGAATGGTTGTATTGAGTAATGTAGTCAGATTTGTGTGACGTTATGACAACTAACACGTATTGTATGAACGATGCTGTAGGGGGCCAAGGGATTTCGTTTTATTACTACGCGAAACTGCTAAAGATATTTTCAACTCGTGAATCTTAAAAAATAACACATATATGAAATAATGACGTTTAAACATGTAACATTCTTATTATAATCATGATTTTGGGGCACCACGAAAAAGCAAAAATAGCATTCAAGTACCAACAATTACACGCAAATAGCGTATGTAAACCGAAATGATAAGACATTTGATACCAACTACAAATAAAAGTGTAAAATCACGACTCAAAGTGCCACAGAAAAATTAATATTAGAAGAAATACTGCGTACCAATTAGTACGTCACGTGTAGCATTGTCGGCCTAGTAAATCATCGGTTTACGCGCCTCACATGTGGGAAATTACATTCGCTACATAAGCCTCTTAACAGCAATTACTTTAGCGTTGATGAAGTTGATATAAGGTGGAAATTGAGAAGTGGCGGAACGCAAGAGGAAGGAAAATGATCTTGAGAAAACACGCTGGCTTACGGTAACTTATGACGCCAATCGCTGCCCTTAATAATTTGTTATACAGAACAAGGAACGTAACACAAATAGGAGTAATGTATCTGCACGTACCTCAGTCGTATATATAAACATCAATGTATATTTACAATAAGTGTAAGAATTTCCGTTCGACGACATCAACACACAGCTGGCAACGGCGGATCAGGTTTACCAAGACTCGTGTATAAATGTTTGGTATGACACGTACACAGTCAAATGCGGCTATCACACGTGCAGCGAAATATTCCTGGCTAGTCATAGGCGTTTCGTAAATCAGGGAGTTGACATGATCACATTAAATAAAATCCAATGGAGTCAGGTCTGCAGATCGAGCCAGACAACACCTGGGCCCTCCTCTGCATATCCTGAAACCTGCTAACATGATATTAAGATGGCGGCATACGGCAGCAGTAAAATGTGGTGGAGCCCCATCGTGCTGAAACCACATGGTGAGGCGTATAGCCAATGGTACTTCCTCCAGCAAATCCGGCAATAAATCCTGCAGGAACGTTAAGTAATGGACTCCACTGAGGCTATCAGGTAGCAAATAAGGTCCCAGCAAATGATTGTTGACAATGCCAGCCCACATGTTGACACTGTAGCGCACTTGACTGACCATAGGGTGTATGTAGTGGTGAGTGAGGTGCGCCCAGATGTGGCTGTTCCTCTCGCTACTTTATTTAATTTTACCGTTCAATGCTTCAATTATCATGTCTCAGAAAGCAGTTGTTTTGCCTAATTCTGCGAGGTTACACTGGGCCTTCGTATTTTTTATTCGGATTTTATCGAAAACGGTTTACCGGAGTAAGTTAACACAAATGTACTTTTCCCTTCATTTTGCGCGATAAGCAATGATATGCATCAAATATTTTACTACTGCTTAGTATTCAAAAGTTACTTGCATAAATAGGTTGAGCAACCCCTACATAAATAGTGAACGGCAACCTTGCGTCAACCACATTTTCACAAAGTTATTTGCTCCGATTCTTAGAGCTCTATGGAAATATTGGTGGCTCCATCTCTTATACTTTCCAGTATTTTTCAAAATTTTATTTTCAACGTCGTGTAGTTCCTTTAATGTTCATCACGCAATGGTGTTCTTAAATGTAAACCCCCCTTACTTTACATGAACTATTCTCTCCCGGAGTTTGGCAGATGAATTTTGGTCCATGCTGTATATTACGATAAATATCTAGATCTTTGGGAACGTTGCTAGTAAGAATGTATTAGTTTATGCACATGCATTATTATCATTTGTTCATAAGAACTGTAAAACATCGACTTTGCAAACCAAGAAGACAGCAAGATATTTGATCATAAAGAAAAGAACTGATGTACTTGTAACAAAAATTATCAGATTTTTTTCCTTCTTAGTTCCATGAATCTCCGAATTTGGAGATCAGCCAAACTTCAACAGAACAGACAGACGTAAATGAAACACCAACAAAAAGAAACTATGAATGTGAAATTATAATGATATGCGCCAGACAACATTTGGCAATATACACATGATTGTGACACAATAGACGACACAGCAGTCAGCAAGGAATGCCAGGAAATTTCTAATGTGAAATTCACTTAGACTACTACAATACACCAACACAACAAACAAAAAACCCTGTGAGTGAAAATATATTGGAAATATACCAGTACGACAGTGGATATCACAGAAAATGACTGTAACACATCACAGTTGTCTGAATCCTGTGTTGTCAATCAACTTACAGTCATTTGTATATTATCAACTGTTGTCTGTCGAATCTCATTACAATTCGACATTCAGTGTTTATATATATATATATTTTTTTTGTTTAGTTTTCGTTTCTCTGTTCTGCTGCATTGCAATTCGGAGTTTCTTGATTAATAATATTAAAAACAAAAAAATCTCTTAATTTATTGCATAGAGAGCAGCAGTTCCTTTCTTTACTATCATTTGTCTTGTTTTCTTAGCACTTAGCAAGTTCAGTGTTTTACAAGTTTCGTCAACAAATCATACGGAATGGTGAGTGTTCCAAAATCAATACATACGCTCTTACTATCAAGTCCCATTGCAACAAATATTTAAATATCTCATAATTATGTTGCGCTTATTTAAAATTTGTTTGAATACTCGAACTTGTATCAACTTGTTTGCTCTCATTCTGAGTATTTTGAAAATGTCTAAACTTCTTCTAGACAACATGTTTCATCTAGTTGCTCGCTACACTTATTATATGTGTTATTTATTGAATGTTTAAATGTCGTCTAATAGCACAGTTCCTTGGTAGAGGTACACAAGGTAAACTTAATTGAACCTGTATTAGTGACCAATCCTGCCTTCATCTGCATTGATACAGGATAGCCTTGGAATACGGAAACCATGTTGATCGTGATTACATTCGTTATCATAGATGTTTATGACATGTTGAACTACTTAAAGGATTTGTAGTATTAGCATTTTCATTGTCGCTACGGATTGACGATTGTCTTATTTTGCTTGTAAAAGTACTTAACACGTCTACAACAAAGATGACAGCAGATGTGTAATAGGAGCAGGGTTACGCCGGGATTACGATGACTTTACGTTCACATATCACATACCTCATTATCAAGTTCACGTGTACGTTATACGTAATAGATTGAGGTGCCTTATTACGATCCATCACGTAAGTTGCAAGCAGGCAATGAGAAACCTCGTGAGAGTGCCTTGAAATGAATAGGCAAAGATGACATGACACAACAGAAGACAATAACTAACTCCTCTGAAACGTGATTGGCCCAGGCGATCACGAGGTATAACTTCACGTATCACTTTAACTTGAAAACTTGACATCGACAAGCTTTTCGTTAAGTGAAAGTGAACGTAAGTGCAAAGTGGCGCGATCGTGATAGGTCCCGTTCAAGTGCGTTTGTCAAGATGTTCCCTTCTTACGTGGAAGTTAAAGTAAAGTGAACGTGAAGAGGAGTCCTCGACTGGCGCATGGACGGCGTTGCAGCGTGTCACGCGTATACATTTTTACGCGTACCCGCCTAAGTTAATCATATGATGTTTACCTACGAAAAGAACACACACTTGAAACCATGCTTCTATTTTTCAAAAATGCAGCACACTTGTTAGATACATGGTATTATGGACTCTCAAAATGGTTGAAAACGGGTTTTGTTAGACTGTTGTAACTCCGAAAATATTACCTGAATTCCTCAAGTGCAAAACGAGAGGCATGCGTTGGTCTTTACTTCATACTATTCAAAAATAAAATATTGGGGTCACCGCTTAAAGTACCATTGTAAAAATACTAATAGGAAAACCTTGCATGTCAGTTTGGCACGCTGCGAATAGAGGCGAAATGCTTCTCGTCAAGCGTGGGACACTGGCTCTTATCGCTACGTTGTTCCACGCATCAAAGGTGGAAATTTGACACCGCGAAGGACTCCTCTTAAGGCATCGTAATCCTGGCTTTAGTAGTAGGCTAAGAACTGTGTGTAGAATAGTAAGCATTAAGCCCGGGACACACTATACATAATTCAGTACATAATTCTGTGGAAGTAGCACTGAGACAGAGCGTACCGCAGCTACGCTGGTTCCAGACACAATTCTGTACCTAATTTCACAGATAAAACCCGTCTTATTTTCCATCGCAGCGTATGTACACGCACATGCGCAGTGCACACTTACAGCCACGGCGCAGGGTTACCAATGTGATTTGAATAGAAATAAAATTCTTGTTTCCCACCAAACAATGGCTGTCGGAGTTATCAAAACCTAAACAATAGAAGATAGTGTAACTTATTTGGGAATCACACGCGTGTCTTGTTTGTGAAATTGTTTTCTGGTATTCTACAGTTAGCAACAAACATCACAAACACATGTCTTCTTTATGTACCAAAAGTACTTAGTAAACAGTGATAAAGTGTACGCAACGCAGAAGGTTTGCTACAAAATTCTGGTATAAAAATTCCTATCGACGTCTATGAACTGAAATAAGTAACACATTGAGTAGAAAATTAAGAATAGTGTGCACTGAGTTTAAGTTTGGATGGCAAAAGATTGCAACACATTGAATTTCCCAATTACTGCGCAATAGAAGTTATTATTTACGAACTACTTGACATTAGTGTCAAACAATAATTTTTCGTTCAGAATTTATGGAGACTAGGTAAGTGGCTCATTTTTTGAAAACCTGTAACTTGAATTAAATAAATATCTATGTTTACAATTACAATTACTAAATTGTGAGGTCTCAAGAAATATCAGTATGGTGGCAATTAAGTTTTTCAGTATAGAATTGTTTTTTAGCGATAGACACGTTCGTACTTATTTTCAAACAATAAAAATTACTATTGGGGGAACGATAAAACAACCTAATGTAAGTAATATAAGCGGGAAATGTCGCGAGCTGACTACTAGATTCGAATACAAAGCATGGAAGGTTTCTACTTTTAAAAATAAATTAATTATTTAAAAATGTGACCGCACATGTTTAGTCGCATACGGAACAGAAGGGTCTCGGTCATGCTCTTATTCTGTCACTAAATTATTTTTAGCAAAATAAATCATAAACTTGAAGATAATGGTCATCTTTGTAAACAACACTGTGTTCGCGCCAGTCAAAACTTTACTGTATACGTTGTTAGTAATGCTGTAAACATATTTTTAAATTCGCACTAATATTTTTTCAAATTGTTCTAATTAAATTCTTTTCATTACTATGCACGTAATACGTAAATTCGTTTTAAAAATTCGTTCAGACGAAATGTACATGATCAAAATAAAAATATCCAGTCGGTGAATGATAACCTAACTCATTAATGTTTCTCGCCCGGTTAGAAAAACATGGATTTTTTACGTCCTGGTCTTATACATAGGCTACACAATAATATTATTATTAATGTTTTACAGTGCACAACTACAACCGGATAATATAACGGTTGTACACTGAAAATATCACACAACACAATAATACAAACAAACAAGAAAAGCAAGAAAAATAAAAGGAAAATCAGACAAACACTAATTAGTTAAAACATATCAACCAACAACATAGCACTTCACATACAACTTATTACTACCTGTCACCAGAAATTAATTTATTTATTTATAATTCCTCAAGTAAACATGTAACAAAAAATTTTTGTCCGTTGTAAGGATGAAGATATTAAGATAAATCATTTTAATTTCTCCACACCTAGACACAATATATGTTTATTTGTGTTTCAATTAAAAAAATTACTTCTACGTTGTATGAAATGAGGAATTTTTAGACCTACATTATTTAATACTTCAGAATATTTATGTGCATTACTGAAACAATTAGATAAGAAAACTGTATCATGAACCTTCCTTTTTCTGATTAAGGTGGATTAGTTTAGTTCATGTAAAAAAAAAAGGAACTCTAACAAATAATTTAATTTGGATTATCCGATTCAAATTTATAAATGATAAAACGTAATTATTTGTATGTTCTCTATCCTATCACAATCTGTTTCAGTAATAATAGCAATGACAAAAATGTCTTAAACTGATATGACATGTGTTTAATATGTACTGCTCAACGTAACACCGTCGTAAGTGTATAAAAACTATACCATAATTTTGCAACTTATACCAATTTAAAAAAATGTAAAACGCAACGTATGCCATTTACATTTTTTATTTCTAACTTAAATGACGCAGAAAGTAAAGTGTTAAACAAGGCGTCCTACAATAACAAAGCAACTTTTTTCTTGTCAACTTAGAAATCGTAACTGTCTCGTCATCGCCTGTTCTACAATATGTTAAGGATCCGGGTTTGATTCCCGGCGGTGTCGGTCCCCGGATTTTCGCACGTGGGAATCGCGCCGGACGATACCACTGGTCGGCAGGTTTTCTCGGGGATCTCCCGTTTCCCCCGCACTTTCATTCCAGTGCTGCTCCATTCTCACAACCTGTCATCCCTCACCAGCCCTAAAGACCTCGATGCTAAGCGCTGATCAAAGTCTTTCTCACTCACTATCACTCACTCTCGAACAAACGCGTTATAGTCGCGGTTTCAACTTCAATGTGACACTCAAGAAATTGTTTATGATTTAAAAGTTTTCTTATTTTCAAATTTGACCCCAAAATGTGGCGAAAAGACTTACAATGTATTTTACAGACCTTCCCCTACCCCAAATTCTCTCTTTTTCCCTTTTCTATTTCTCTGACTCGTCATTTTATACTGATTCTTTTTTTGCTTCAGGATAGTGATTACGTTAATTGCCATACATTAATTTCATGGTACTTCTAAATGCAACTATTAGTGCTGTAAGGAAGTGAACTGTGTTTTTAATTGAGTCGTAAATTTAGCTACAACCAACGAGACATCTTAGTGATTTTTACAATTGGACACCACAGATGTCTCAAATGTGATTTAACTTTTTTTTTTGTATTTGTTACCTTAAAGAGATGAAAATGCGTTTTTGAATAGCCCATGTTTTTTATCTAACTAGTCCAGATAGCAAGGTGATTTTTTTTTTTGTTTTGTTATGATGCCTATGTAGTTCTTATAAAAGTTGTGTAAGATTTTCTAATACGTAAAATTATTCATGATAAACTAACCTTAAAGCAAGTACAAACGCTTAGAAATACGTTTTTCAGAGTTACAGTATGCAATATTCTACCGATACGTAATTTGTTACAGTCTTTAATAGTCCAGTCAAAAAAAGAAAAAAATGGGGAAAAAACGTGTAGTTTAGAAAATTTGCAGAGGTGTAGGGGAGAGTATACTGAACATACTATAAGTTCCCTTTGGTGGCGTTGAGCGAGGAGTGGGTGAATTGTTTAAATGTACATTTCAATGATTTTCCTTGGGCGCGGTCTATTGCAACTTTCATCATCATTATTTTATTTTGTATTTGTACCAGATATTTTTTTTTTGTTTTAGATACAAGATATGACTAAATTTGGCTCTTATGAATTTTTATTATCTCTCATAGTTTTCGCGTAATGGCTTATTAAAGTCATATTTTGCACGTTTCCGTTTTAACGACTACACTAAAACCAACTGATGTACCAAACTCAAAATAATCACAGTGGATAAAGACATTGCAGGCTACAACGACATGCTCATAAAATTAAAGAACAAGCATTATTTGTATTTTTAAAAAAAATATTGACCTTTTGAAATTTTTATTTTCAGTTTCAGAAATTTTTTAAAAATTAAAATAATTTTTATTCCCTAATTTCATGAGCATGTCATTGTAGCTTGCAATGTCTTTATCCACTGTGATTTTTTTTTTAGTTTGGTATAACAGTTGGTTTTAGTGTAGTCGTCAAAACGGAAACCTGCAAAAATATGACTTTAACAAGCCATTACGCGAAATTTATGAGAGACAAAAAAATTTCACAAGAGCCAAATTTAGTCACATTTTGTGTCTTAAATAAGAAAAAAAATATCTGGTACAAATAAAAAAAAAATGGTGATGAAAATTGCGATAGCAGCGCCCTTAAGAAGCGCCCGAACTATGGGATGTCTCATATACAAAATTAAAGTGCATAAAATGTTATACAAAATAGATCAATAAAATTATTCTACAAACTCAACAAAATATTTAGGAAATACCGGATGTTGGAAATTGCATAATGTGGAACATCTTGTTATATTGGATGTATTTGAAGCAAAAAAAATTAAAATAGGTGATAATTTAAATAGTGTTATGTTTAGCACAAAAAGTTACCAAAAAAGAAGGTGTACATACCCAAAAAATAGTGATGATAACTACTGTGGAATTTAGAAACTACGTGGAATGAACGCACATTACAAAAGAAAGGGACTGAAAGCCATATATTTTTGTGTTAAAACATGCACATAACATATATAAATTGTAAAGTGTTACATATTTTAAAAATCGAATACAGGCTGATTAATAATTAAAACAATAAAATTTCAATTGGTACTTTAGTTACTGATTGCCAGCATTTATTGTTGTCTTTTTCGTTATTTTTGGATGTTTCACTATACTCACATAACATATTACAGAACACAAAATACTTAAATGATATCTTCTGCATAGACTTCATCAGTATGAAACTCTTCTTCTACTTCTTCTGACTGTGCACTGTTGGTGCATGTAACATGGCAGGTTTCACAAACATATGAGCATTTAATACCTGCTTTCTGGCATCCACATCTTACACCACACCCAGTTGTACAGCGGCAAAATATGTTGTTCAGAACTTTGTCAGAAGACACTGGAACCAATGTTTTTATTGGAAACAGGGATTCATTTTCTCATATAGTCCATCGCCACTGATCAGGAGGTAAGTTGTTATCGAGCCTATGCAAGTACACTCTCAATTAGTGTTGCCTCGCTGAGCTTCTGGTGTGAGAAAGTGAAGAGATCAGCTTTGGCCTTGTCGACGACTTCAGGAATGATGAATACCGATGGTTATTCAAATCATGATTTTTTAGCATTGGCTGTATGTACAGCAAGGAACATCATCTCACCAGCTTGTCAAGCTTATCAAGCTTTGTTGTTATTTTTAATAGTGTGACCACTGTTTCTTTACTTTTCTTATAAATTGCTGAGGTAATTTTACAGCTTCTGAAGGCGTGAAGGTGTATGCATTGAGAATATGGTAGTTATTGGAGTGAATTTGTTGAAAATTATTTTTCTTTTCCTTTACCCCTACTAGGCTTAAAGAAATAAATGTTACTACGTAGTGATGCCAAAGCAGTATGTAGCACTACCGAGTCCACATCCTCTCCTATGGCTTGCGAGTTATGTACAACTTAGTGCATTTTGTGGACAAAAGCCTACAATTTGGTACACATATTCTTGGTCCAAATACAAGCATTTTTACCATTTTACATTTTTCTGGGTCAAAATGGCGGCCATTTTCAAAATTGCCTTTTCTAGCACATATATACTGGTAACTGAGGCATATAATTAGCATGAAAACTTGCTTAAACGATATGTGAGAATCAAAATAATTTTATTTTTTAAACAGCACACCTATCCAAAATAGTAAGTCATGAGTTGTGGCCATTTTCAAACGGTAGTGTCAATATTTATTTATAGTGACTTAAAATTACCAAAATTAACTGTAGTGGAATTATACATTGAAAACATTATTAGGTAATTCTATACTCAAATATAGTAAAACTTGCTTAGTAGCTTCTATAAATTTTTTAAATAATTTTGTCCTTTTTCCAAAATAGTAAATTTTACCTTGTTTTGTATGCTGCTTTTCAATTTTTTTAACTGTGGTATTGAAATATGTGTCTTCTATGTTGCTGTTGTGTTGACTTATTATATAATTCTTCATGTCTTTGCAAGATACATTTGTATTTGTTTCTAGGTATGAAGTGAGGCAATTAAAAAAGTTAAGAAGTTTGAACTGCATGGTATAGAGACTATTTCGCCTCTTTCTGGTACCTCTACTTAATTGTCTCAAGAAATCAGTGGACTGAACTTTACGTTTTATATGTCAGGAACAAACGAAAGAAGAACTAATTTGCTCTGCAAAATTTTTTGGGAGATCCGAAGGAACAAGTTATAAAACATCAGATAACTTGAAGTCTTTGCTAGCACTGATCTGTTGCCCGAAACTATAAATCTGACTAGTCTGGCAGAGGGAAAAGAACTCGAAAAAATGTTTGTAAATAAGCATGCAAAATTTCACGAAAAATTAAAATTGCATTTGAACAAAACAGAATTAAAGCGAGCGGAAGCTAGAATGCGAAAATTAGAATTGAAAAATCACGAAGACCTTCCTGCACAAAAGAAATGTTTGGAGCACGGTCGTAGAAGAACAGGTCTGGACACTCGCCTATCTAACAATGTATTTTGCTTGACCCCCTTGTTGTTTGGCTATAGTTCGTCAAGTTACCGAGAATGTCGTACTTTTTGGCGCTGTTTTCCGGGCGGTCGGATTCAAACTCCGTCCACTTTTTTCCATTGTTAAATTTATAAAGTATATAAAGATTGCTAGAGCCTTTTCTTAAATTTGTGAGCGAAGAAAGTATTTCATAAATTGATAAAAAATACGTTTTGATAAATTGTTTATCTTAGCGGAAAGGAAGTGGGCGGAGTTTAGTCCGACCGCCGTAACATCAGCGCCAATAAAACACAATATTCTCGGTAACTTGGTGAACTACAGCCAAACAACAAGGGGGTCAAATATCCAGGC
>PNEQ01124501.1:0-17409 GCA_003012365.1 Medauroidea extradentata | reverse complement strand
GGAGTCACCAGGATGCTCCCAGGTTCCGCAGCTTACAAGAGCAAAGAAGTCAGCAAAATATAAGCCGTCATATGAAGTTTGTTTATTTTTTGATCTACCAGGCACAGATGAGACACGCCTTCATAAAGCAGCTACCTTTGGCATTGATGCAAGTGTTAGACTCTGTGCCCGTAACCTCAATGATACAAACTTAATGGCAAAGCTAGAAACTTTGGGGGACAATAGCTTGCGATGCTGTCTACCATTTTCATTATCAGTCCCAATTCTATATCAGAGAGCGAAGTCGTAAGCGGTTAATCACAATAAACGACAATCAAGATAATGAATATGCTGTCGTTTTGTCGAACTAATCTGTTACATAGAGAACAAGCTTGTAAATCAGGATACGACACATGTTTTCCAGTTAAGTGAGCTAAATCGCATGCCTCTGGATAGACTTAACCATTTCGGGAAGCCATGTAACACTCATTCTACAAGGCTTAAGAATGTGATACTCAGTTATTTCCCTGATCTTAGATCACAGCAAGATGGAACAGAGATATTTCTGGTCGTTGACGAGTGCATAGGCGCATTTATCAAAAAAACCTTGTTTGTATGGTGCACTGCAAGATGGTATGGTATTGGCACGAGCAGCTAACATTGTACGCAAGGATATTCTAAAACGTATGTGTGCTCCATTTTCTGGTACCTTTGGACCCCACTGTCAAGAGGAGTCTGTTCCTTCTTCCTTCTAACACTTGTCTCTATGATAATGTATGGTGCCAACATTAAAGTACAAACTGACTAGCGATCACAACCAGGTCTATCCATTGCCCAACTAATAACTTTCAACATTTTGAAAGACGCAGGAATGAGTCAGTGAATTTCAGGCGCAGAGAGCGGCAGGAGTCGCCACTTCCCTTATTCATTGGGCCATGTTACACTCCAAGACCAGATTACAGGAACTCATAGACACATTTCATGAACTGGGCATGTCCATTTCTTATGACAGATTCTTAACCTTGTCCACTGATTTGGGTAATGCAGCTATAAGTCATTTCAAAGAGGTCGGTGCAGTGTGCCCATCTTAATTAAGAAACTGCCTCTTTACACTGGGTGCTGTTGACAATATTGACCATAACCCTACCGCTACAAGTGCACAGGGTCGTTCTACGGCACGAGTACTTATATTATTAAATAACCAAGCACCAAAGGATGTGAATCACAAACGGCTTTGACATTTAATAGATTCGGGAGGAAAATAAAAGAACAACCAGAGGCATTTGTGAATGTTCAACCTACACATGCAATACCAGCTTCATTGCCAATACCTAATTGTAAATCTAAAAAGGACTCTATTGTAGCAGAAGAAAATACATAATCAGAATGGCATGAAAATATCTGCGCCATATTGAATGAGGAGCAAAAATTTTCCTTTAAAGCCGATATGCACATTTATTGGGCTTCATACCATACAAACAGGTTGAAAAATAACGGTGCATTTGAGAATGAGGTAGCTATAAGTACTCTACTGCCTTTGTTATCAGATGATTCTAAAAGTGTAGCAATGATACGACACTATGAATATCACCAAAAAAGCTGTACTTCTAATGAACCCAAAACAAGTACCTATCATAGTTTGTGATCAGACCTTGCTTAAAATAGCAAATGATATCCAATGGGAATTGTATGGAGAGGATAGGTACATTGTCATGCTTGGTGAACTACATATAAAAATGGCCCCATTACGAACTATAGGCAATATTCTAACTAACAGTGGATGGACTTCAGTGGGACGGAATTTTGAAAGTGAACCACGGTAAGAAGGCAGCTCGTACTCATCAAATTACGGCATTTGCGTTGTACTACCTACACAGACAATCATATAAGGAATATTGCGAGAGCCATGAAAGTGGTAGACTTTTGAATTTCGATAGTTGGCACAAGGAACTATCCTCCCAGGGCCCTCAGTTCAATAACTGGGACATCATTTTGAAGATTGAACTTGACATTCTGACTTGGAATCGTTCTGTACATGAAGGAAATTTCCAGTTGTATGTGGCTTCTTTGAGACAACTAATGTGGTTTTCTTCACTCTTGATCACACAAACTATGCGCGTGCATTAGCAGTACATCTGCGTGATATGTATGAGCTGCCACAAAGGAGCCCTTAAAAATATGTGAAGAGTTTTGAAAAGGAAATTTTTCACTTAGCAAAAGTGGCCGGCCTTTCTCTAAAATTTCTATCGACGAATGTCATGGGCAGAATAATGCGTTAGTGAAAGAAGAAGGGGGAGCCACAGGACTTACAGAGAATCCAAGTGCGTTGCGTTTTTGGATGGTTGCTGTTCGTGAAGTTGCAAGACTTGTGAGAGATTTCTGTAACTGTATCAGTAAATCTAAGAGATATGTAGATTACTCAAACCATGAAGATTCCCCTGATGCACAGGAAACTTTCCATCGCTACGTTTTGTCCCTTCTAGATGCTTTTCAAAAATTAAGAAACCCATTCCAGGACTTCAGTGGAGATTTACTTAAATTGCATACACGTGAAATAGCTGATAGTGCTATCGTGGAGTCAGTATATGCACGAACGTTTCATAGAGCTCTCAGTTCAACTGTGTGAAGTGATGAAAAAGAACAAATTACCCATGTTCAGTCGTCCCCTAATTAAGGCGAAGTCGCGTGATGAAATGAAAATTGAAGGTTTGTAAAGTGAACGAAATTTGTTTTCTGTTCTCTACATTTCATTTCAGACAAGAGAAGGAAAGTTAAAAAAATTTTCTCGCATGAGAATCATCCATATCCTCCGTCACTCACTGATAATGGGAACAGTAGGATCAACACAAACAAGAGTGATTTGCTTCGGTGCCTAGAAAAAACTGTGACAGAAGATAGCCCAGTTTCCAGGCCACCTGTGGAAATGATTGTTCTTGTTGGTGCGGTTATTGTAAACATGTTAACACCTGGCACAGCTGACACATTTTATGATTACTGTGTGAAGTTCATGAAGTATATTCAAGACATGCTTAGCAATGTAAAGAGAGTTGATCTTGTTTTTGAAAATAGCTATTAGAGTTAAGCGAGGTAGTGGTATTCGCCGTAAGAGTTGAAGGTTCAAGTAAGCTGCCATCCAAGTGGCAGGACTTTCTTCGAAATAGTGCCAATAAGCAAGAACTATTCGAGTTACTGGCCGAGCAAGTAGCACTTTCCGAGTTTTCTTGTACTCTTGTTGTTACATGTGGAGATAAATGTTTGGTGTAACCAAAAAATGGTAACAACAGTAACATTTCACCTTGCAATCAAGAAGAAGCAGATACATGAATTATGCTACCGTGTTGTTGATAGTGTCAAGAAAGATTTCAGTCATTTCCTTCTCAAGACATCGGATACAGATGTAGTAGTGTTAGCTATCGGATTGGCTCCTGAAATACGGCATTGCCAATTGTGGGTTGAATTTGGAGGAGGAAAGTCTTTCCGGCACTTTGCGGCGACATCTATGGCCCGAAGCCTGGGACCTGACATAAGTGTAGCACTCAGGGGTTCCATGCCTTTACTGGCTGCGATACCACCTCCGTGTTCAAAGGAATTGGCAAGATCAAATCTTGGGCTGCTTGGAATTATTTCGATGAAGTCACATCTGGGTTTTACATTCTAGGACAAGTGTCATCTGTACATCAGGTAACCGAAATATTTCCTTTGTTGGACCGATTGGTAGTAACACTTTGAGACTGATGCAGCACTGACGCAGGTGTCATTGAAGCTTGGCAGACACTTTTCCGTACACGGGAAATCGAAAAAAATCCTCCAACCAAAGATGCTCTCTTTCAGCACGCCCTTCGGTGTGCTTATCAGGCTGGACATGTCTGGGGGCAAGCAACTTCACCAAGCCCGCAGCTGCCTGTACTTCAAGACTTTGGATGGAGCAAAATTCCCGACTCTGAACAATGGAGAGCCAGGTAATAACCCATACACAATGTTTTTTAAATGTATAATTTACTGCCGTAATTAGTGTGTAATATGTAAGTACATTACTATGTTTCAAGGTGGACAACGTTGCCGCCAGCAATGATAGCTTGTTGCCATATAGTAAGTGTGGATGTCAGATGTGTGGAAGCCACTGTAAATGTAGGAAGTCTGGACTGCCATGCACAGACATATGCAAATGTCGTGGCTGTGATGAAATGTAAATGATATGTGACGTTCAAAACCAGGTAACAGTAATTCACAAATATTTTTAACGGGTCTGTTTAATTAACTCTCGGAATACATTCAACATTCCAGATTTTATAATTTATAATTAGTCTTTCGTATAGTTAAATTGGATACACACGATCGCATTTACGTAAAGTGTTTCTGTGTGATAACATATTTATTGCATATATTTGTGTTAATGTATCAAATTACGGATGCAAACTTTAATTTGTTTAATATTTCACCATGTTCTGTTTACTTCCGATAATATTTACTTCGCACAGCTTATAAGTCCGCCATATTGAATAATAGTATCCATTTTAAGCCGATGGGTGAAGGGTAAGCTCATACATAGTAAAAACGATGTTTTAAGGTCTTGCTAAGTAATTTTTAAAAATTGTATGTTAATTATTTCCCATAGTTGCCAATTGAAGACGCAAAAAACAGCCATTTTTGATAAGTCTACCATTTTGATACAAATGACTTTTGGTATTGCCCCTGGTAATGAAAAGTCATGTTTTTGAGTCAAGAACGTATGTACGAAGTTTAACTGTTTTGTCCACGAATGCACAATTCAGTCCTAATTATGACTATAACAAGTGGACTACTGTTACAACCACAGTAGGAGTAGTGCTTGCTTTCTCTATCCCACATTTTAGGATGGTAGTATCAGCATCAGCTGTAGCGACCTTAGTTTCTGTTCCTCTGGCAGTCATTTTCTGTGCGAGGCAGTGAATAAGCCTTGTTTTATTCCTTTCATTTGCCAAATAAATGTTCCCATCGAACGGTGACATTCATGTTCATACCAAACTTAATATCAACTGAAGTTTTTGTAGTGTTCCTTTTCATCCTTTTTTTTTTTTTTTTTTTTTTTTTTTTTTTTTTTTTTTTTTTTTTTTTTTTTTTTTTTTTTTTTTTTTTTTTTTTTTTTTTTTTGTCATCACGATACCCGTAGTATTTTCGTGCGCACTCTGACATTGTCAATTTATTCAACTTTGAAAATGCTATATTTTTTAACGCAACTATAAATACGTACCTAAAACACGCTCGTATTGGCTAACACTTTATGACGTAATAGGACAGGCAACGGTTAACCCAGTCAAACTGAAGATACTTGCCGTAAATATCACATTTTGAACCCTACAGATGTCTGCATTTTGGAAGCTACTTTTTAAACTCCTTTGCAACTTTACTTGAATCTGAGTATTACAGTATACAGTAGTGTCACAGAAATTGATGTATTGATAGTATGAGGACTTATGAACTTAAGGCACATAGTTTTTGTTCAGTTTTATTTCTTCAAAATATGTGTTACTTCTTAAATTTTCTTTTCACATAGAAAATGTGCCATGCAAATGCTAGTGAGAGTTTGTTTTAAGTCGCTAAATTCAGTATCTCTGTCAGAATGTTTATTTATATGCTTCTTCTGGCCCTAATGCAGGAAATAATCGACTCCACATAAAAAGGATTTCAAACTTGTGTTCGCAAATTTAACTTTTTTAAACCACTGAATGTACCTGTCAAATTTTGTAAAATGCAGAAAAGTGTACAAGAAAGCCAAGTTTTAATGTACTAGATTTGCATAAAACATAGAAAACAATTAGAAAATTCATACGAAACAATAAAAAATTAATAGAAAACAATTATAAAATTAGGGAAATAGCCTATGGTAAGAAAAGTTTTACTGTATAACAGAGTGATAATTTATAGGGGGTGAAAAAGTAGGCTTTGCAATATATTGCATATAGGAATTAAAGACACACAATACATACCAACAGGGACCATGGAGCTTGATTGTAACATATGTTTATCACAAGAATGAGTCATTTTGCGTGAACGCGCATTTCTCCAAAAGAATCATCTTCCTCGGACGAAGAGACGACAGATTGTCTTAAATTTTTAATTGTATAAAAGACGAAATTGTGTTCTAGAAAATTCGTTGTTGTAAAAGTATGGTGACATGAAGTTTAAACTGTAGCCAAATAATAAAAGTAAATCTACTGAAAAAAAATTAATAGTTCAAGTTAGGTTATGTTACCAATATATAGACCGTTCTTAACAGAAATGTCTTCAGTCAATGCACTAATACGTTGAGACATTTTCCTCTACAATTGTGTTGTATGTCTCATAAATAAAATTACACCTCAGCTTTTCTTAACATGATTTCTGATAATTACAGTAATGTGAAATCTGATTATTTGATATGCTCACTGTGATTTTCCTTAAAGTGACATTTCCAGGAGTGCTTAAAATTAAATTTTACCAAATAATCAATTTCTTAAGAAAGCTTTTCATGCATTTGGTTTTTTTTCTGCTATGTTTATACCATACATATTTTTTTTTTAATTGCTACCGCTTATCATGGCTTGACAATTGCAAGTGATTACTGAAACAGAGCAAGCTTACATTGTAATTTTATGTGAAATTAATTTTTAAGTAAATCATCATGTTAGTGAGTGGACAATATTTTAAAAAGATTTCATACAATATTAGTTTTAATAGTCGTCAGTTCTCTCTCTGTCTCTCTCTCTCTCTCTGTACGTAGTATTGTCTTCAGTGGGAACCAGAATGTCAGCATGGAGAACATAATAAAACATTTAGCTGCTGGCATGGCGCAATAATAAGGGTGCATTTGGATATAACGCAGATACGAAGGATTTACGTACAGTTCATAATGTGAGGTTTCTCATCTGTCTTGCCCACAGTAGCCATATTTTTCTCTCCCTTAAACTAATTCAGGTAATAACTAAAGTAAGTGTTTGTAGTGAAATAAAATTAATTTAAAGTAATGAGTCTGACGTCTAAATAATTGTTTTGATGTAATTTTTTGTATGTAAGGCAAATATTACTTAACATACCGTTTGAATTTTTTGTCTGTATTTGGAATTTGTTTTTTATAATAGTTTTGATAAATTTCTTCATTTAATTTAAATTACATTTTGCTGAGTACCTTGATACAGTATGTAATGTCTATGTTTGCTGCAACTGGGTGTGGCAGCTCAAAGCAGGGATGGCGAGGGGAAATAACTTCTTCAGATTCATTATATGGCGAAGAGAGTGGTCATGCTTGGTGTAGTATGCGTGGGCGGACTGATAACGGTGATGAGAAATTGGAGTGGAGGCCATTTGGTTGTTATTTATTCTTTGAGATATAATTTTCCACTGTAGGCTTGTATTTTTCTTTTGAGCAACACTCGTGGCTCAACTTCGCCACCCACGTGGTCGTGTTATCACGAGCTGTTAAGGCAAATTGTGTATTTGTCAGCCATGTATTTGATTTGTACTAAAGAAAAGTAAAATTAGTGCGTTAATAATTCCCCTGGATGTAATTTTATTATGAATATGAAGTGATATTGCCTACACCCTGAGTTAAAGTTGGCCACGATGCACCCTGAGATAAGGTATGGCCATGGTGAAGGAAGCAATTAGTCTGACCCTCTACAATAACAATGCAGTTACCTGTCTTAAATGATTGGCCAGACGGTGCAGATGGCACAGTAGCATGTCATGGAACTGACTGTACAGGCTCCTGCACGAGACTTGTATCAACAATGCTGATTCTATTTCCATCAGCAATGCACATTTCTGAAGGAACAGCTGGAAACACAAACAAAACAAACTATTTCACAGTAGGCCTACTGTCCCTAGACTGTGTGCTACAGTCAATGTTCTAAAAAATTATTGACGATCACATAACATATTTCACACATTTTACATTTAATAACTTTAGGGAACAAGTTCTACGTAACATTATATCTGTTACTCCGGCGTTATGAACAATATGCATGCTAGTAGTTTCACCTAGCGCTCCAAGTTGTCACTCGTGGAACCAACGAAAAAAACCATGCGACACTATTGCTCCACATGGTGTCTGCATAAATTAATAGCAAAATGAGTGTGTGTGGGAGGAGACCAGTACACTTTATTTTTAATAATTTCATAATTCTGTTGTGACTTTGTTTATTTTAACAATGGGGTGGGCTATACTTTTAGTTTAAAGTCTTTCTTGAGACTATTATTTTTTAACGTAAGTTATAAGTCTTCTTTCGGTACATATCACACACCTCAGTGGACAATGAACTCTCCAAACATTTAAATATGCATTTACAATACAACCGGAAAAAATTAAACGTACAAACATTATCGTTCAAAAAATATAATTTTTAGAATTATATTATCAGGTCTGAACGACGAATGCCACGCATATTTATTTGGCAATACAATAGCAATAAATAATTTACTTCACAAATACAGTATCACATGCATTACGAAACAACGACGTACATTTGAACAACGTAATATTCACATGTATGCTGACAAACACATTAGAAATGAGTTACAAAACGTAAGTCGAATATTTGCTTTTATTTACAAGAGGCTGTGCGACAAAAGCCACTTTTATATCTGGCAACAAACTAGCGATATATTATTCACAAGTACTATGTCACGCGAGTTACACTTACAGTTACATGCAGTTCTTAAAATTGTCGATTCAAGTAAATCAACGTACGCATGTCATATCACACTTCACACAGGACTAGAAAACACTGAACATTTTACGTATGAGCCATAAAGGCTTTGCAAATAGATAGGTGAAAATTTGGCAAAACATGCCGAGATACTTCACCTCAGTTACATAAATGCTAAACATAACACCAGATTATTTACGAACCTTGTCATATGTAAACTGTATATTACGACCATTGAAACATTCGCATTAACCACGTTTAAAAAACAACCACAGCATTTATGGTTGATACGAGAAATATACCAAACAAAAACAGGACATTTTTTTTCGCTGAGAATTCATATTTTCACGGCCACGTTGAAGCTCTTTCTTCAAAGACTATCCACTTCTATAAATGTCTTTAGAAACCCTCGGAAAACGACTATATTGAATATTCTTTTGGATTTGACGCTTCTTTCATTGCTGCGCCGTCTAAATAATTGTTTCCTACAAATCACGCATTTACATACCTAACCGCAAACCGCCATAACGAAAACGAATGCAACAACCAAAGAGCATCTACACCTATGATAACAACAATCACGGACTCAGAAGTAACAAAAAAAAAAAAAAAACGACCGATCACTCATTTGTCTTCGACACTAGCGCTCCAAGCTGTCTTTCATAAAAACACAACACCATACACGTATTCTTTTTTCGAGTTACACACCCCTGGCGTTGAACCAAAGCCCCCTGAAGAATTTTTTTGGTTATATTCGCAGTCATGGAAAGCGCAACACCATGCCATCCTGCACATCATTTACCTCATTATTTAAAACGCTCTTGGTGAATAAATTCACTACACCACACTCGGTGGGTTTTAATTGAGTAAAGGATGACTGTCGTGACTCGCTTGATATATTGCATGTGTTTCTTGAAGAAGGAGTGCTACAAGTTTCTTACTTTTCTGATTCTAGTGTATGTGTGAACGTGTTTGATGTTCCTTGCACTGAAGAAGATGAACCTTATTGTCAGGAAAATTACAAGAACCCATTGTCAGCTAGCACTAAAGTGTACATTAGTGGGTACATCGCAAGCCAGGTAATGAAGAAAGTTGGAGATTGGGGAGCGCAGGGACAGCTTATTTTCTGTTGGTCCCGTTGAAAATTGTTAGGTCATAACTGCTAGGGCTTATACACCTACTTCATTAAGGTATCCAAACACATATTTTAGTGAGATTGCATCTGATTGGATTTCAAAGCATTTGCCATCGATTTGTCACATGCTACAGGTAAAAAACATTCTCATTATTCGTATCTTAATGTAAATTTACAACTCTTTTCATATGTAAGAACCATCATTTGTGTAAGTTTGTGATTGATTTATTAGTCAAATTATTTGTAAACTTATGGTGTTAGTCCATTAATCGCATATTAGGTGAAAGAATTACTCAGATTTCAGATTCTTATGACAGCGTTAAGAAGGCTGCATGTCTTAAATTTAAAAATTCTTATAAAAACAAGACTAAATTCAAACTCACAAGATCTACAGATATTTGAATTACTTTAACTTTTGTGTTAGGGTGATTTGGTTCTGTTGTGATTTTTGGCCTCTTAGATGCTCTGTTGTAGTTAAAGATTAGTCTGTAGAGTATGTTTATTAACCTGACTTGTAATTTTGTCTGATGACTATGTTGTATCTAAACAAGTAAATAAGTGTATGCTTGCAAGCAATGTGTTCATTCTATTTTAAAGAACGTACAGACCAGAAACATCACTAATATACTGTGTCGTCTGTGGACAAATAGTACCTGAAAGAGTTGTAAGAAACACATTGCTGTGATGATGTGGTAGTATGTATTTATGGTATGGTGATATTGGGATGTAACCTGACAGTCTACTGTGTACCTGAGTGGGTGATAGTGTGGAATAGTGATACCTTGACACTTACTAACACCTTGACACTTGCCAACAGGAAACTGCTTTACTTCCACGACTGCAGCTAAAATAAAACAAACCCTTGGCAGGAAAATAGCAAACAAAAATTACCAAAATAAAAGCCGGGCGAAAAGGGGTGAAAACTGAAATGCAATTTATTAAGGCTTTCTATCAAAGTAAATTAATTATCAGTTTAAAATGTTGCCAGTAAATCTCTATCAAAATCTTACGTGGTTTAGCCAGCCAGTGAAAGTAAATATATTAACTTTAAAAAATATTAACTGCTTGTTTCAAATGTCCAAGTTAAATTCAGTTCATAAATAAAATATATAGGCTTGATTAAATTTCACCAAAATATATAGTTCACTACAAATTAAACGTTTTACTGAGCAATTAACTCTTAAATGTTCAGGGTGTGTGTGGGCAAAATAGTATGTTCTGTTAGTCTCGAGTCTTAAGGTTCGGCTAGCAGAGATGACTATTAATATAAGGCTAATATCTCGCCGGACTTAGCTGTAGTAGGTGTCTTCAGTAGTTGGAACACTGGAATCTGGTGGATGTGGTGGATTAGGTGTGCCTCTAACACCCTCCTGTAGTTAGCTTGGAATCCTCGGTCTTCCCTAAGGGTTCTCGGACCCGCGCATGATAGAGTTTCTTCACACGCTAGAAATCTGCACTAAAAGTCGTAGGCTAATTAACTGCCTAGACGCGGGAGACTGACTCTGGGGCCTCTTCCCTTCTTGCGGGACCGTCTTCACCATTTAGGTGCCCTCAGACGTGCTGGAACTCACTCGAATTTCCAAAATAATGGCCCTAGAGCGGGACGAAACTCTCGTCCGCTCACCTAGCTAGCATCCATAAACCAAACCATAGAAAAAATAAGGTGTTACTAGATTGGCATCTCCTATGTTAACATCTTTGACCGAGTACGCCTAGCGATTGTGGCGCCTTGCGACTGGTCATGAACTAATGGTAGCCAAAGATTATATACCTAACAGAAAGATGAGCAACTCAATGATTTTTTTTCGTGCTAGTAGTTGCACGTAGCGCTCCCAGTGGTCACTCGTGGAACTAACGAAAAAAAATACGCGATGCTAGCGCTCCACATGGCGTCTCCATAAACTAATGGCGGGAATTTTAAATTTATTAATTTTCCATGAAAAACAAATCTATGTTAAAAATGCACATTTTAATGCCATGGGTCTATTTATATGCTATTTGATAGATTTTAATTTTTAAATCCTGATAGAGAGTTCATATCACAAAACTGTTACATAGAAATGTTGGAAATTTTTTGTACTACGATACCTTTTTTTTATACATAAGTTTGAATGATTCTGGCTAACTATTGACATTAAGAAAATAATGTTTAGCCAAATCTATTGAAACTTATGCACTGAAAAAACTTGCCATCATAGTACAAACAATTTTCAACATTTATAACTAACAGATATGTAGCAGCTCCCTTGTAGGATTTAAAAAATTAAATTCCTTAAAACAGCATAAATAGGAACCCATAGTCGTAAGTAAATTACTGCTGAAGTTCATATTGTAAATACTGTTATACATATCAAGGGAAAATAAAATAATTCTGGGTATTTACAATAACATACACCACACGTTTATGATACAGGTAAAAAAAAAAAATACTACTGATGAAAATGAAATCCCTTTATTTCACATTCTTACGAATCTCTCCTAGAAAAATACATTCGTTGCAAAAGCAAACGAAGAACATAAGATTCAATTACTTGAAAGTAATATTCTATATAAAAATATTTCGAAACTAACCGAAACATTTATTTCACAAATGAAAAATATTTAGAAAACAAATATTAATAATTCTTCAAAAAAAATACGTATATATATATATATATATATATATATATATATATATATATATATATATATATATATATAGAGAGAGAGAGAGAGAGAGAGAGAGAGAGAGAGTTGTTAAAGTTATGTTAAGAATTATTACTACACAATATTCCATACAGTAGTACATTTCCCTTCACTTGCTCCAATAAACTAGGTATTTTACTTTAAACTCTTAATTCTCATGTTACATCTAAACTTTGGCCTCTATAAAGAAGCCACATACAAATAACATTATTTCATGTTAATCACACATTCATTAAAGTGGTAGTTCTTGACATCTAAGACATGCTACATAAAAATATAGTATTTAATTGCAGTACCTTGGCTGGCATACATTAGTTAGCTTGATAAAAACATTGAACAGTAACGCGTGAAACTATTGCTTACTAAAATGTCATATCCTCATGTTTACATCCACACAGTAATGTTAAGATAACGCAGTAATTTATTGCTATAAGATTATTGTAATAACGTTTATACAAGTACTTATTGAATCAGTACTTACAGGTGGGAGAACACAAAAAAAAAAACAGATGGAAAACACACTTTTAGCGCAATTGAAACGTTTTGCTGGCTAGGCCAGCTTCCTCGGGCTGCGAGTGATTGCACACTGCAGCATGGTAGATGGTAAACAATGGTTGGTAACTAGCACACCTAGCGGCCGAGGGAAGAACTAGGGTGTGATGGGAAATTTTTAAGTTATTGTATGTTAAGGACTGATAGTTGTATGGATTTTGTGATATACTGATTAGCTAGTTCCCATCGCCTACACGATTGTCTGGAGTTTGAAAGGTTCGCAACATTCCGGTGTTGTTTGTAACAGTCATCAAAAGAGAGTTTGTGGGAGACCGCATGTACAGCAACTGGTTTATCTTTCAGGTTTAGGCTGTAACTGGCTATTGCTTGTTTGTACTGACCCTGTGGCCATTCATCCTCCGTCTTAGTGTATTCGTGGTGATTCCAATGTATTCAGCATCCCACCGTGCACTGTAGTTTGGTAGATATGTTTTTGTCCCCAGACGTAATTGACTTGCATTTGGTCAAAAAACCGTATTTACCAACTACAGTGCACACGGTGCGATGATGAATACATTGGCCTCACTTCAAACATATTAAGACAGAGGCAACAGGGCCGATACTAAACAAGCAATAGCCAGTTCCAGCGTAAACCTTTAATATAAACCAGCTGCTGCATGTACAGCCTCTCATAAACTCTCTATTCAACACCATAGTGAAGAAATTAGGAACTGGGATTAGCCCATCAGTATATCACAAAATCCAGACAACCACCAGGCTTTAAAATACAATAACTTTAAAATTTCCCACCACACCCTAGTTTGTCCCTCGGACACTAATTCACTCCTTTTCCAATACACGTTAACAGCCACTGTCCTTGTTTCAGCGTGTTATTAGGTCATGTGCTGGAAATGCAAACCAAGCCAGCTGAGGTTTGCTCAAAAACTTTTAAAAGAAAACAATGTTCAAAGAGTGTTATCTCAAGGGAAAATATTGTTTAAAAACACGTAGACAGAGATGTAAAAGTACTTACAGAATATGTACTTGCAGGACAACAGTCATCCTCAACAAGACAGACTACGTCACAGAAGCCGAGGAACAACTACCTGACCCACCTATCGACTCCTCCAAGTAGACCCTACCTCCATATTCTGCAAACAGATAGGTTCTAAACCAATTCCTAACCACCTCAAGGCCTCTCACTCAAACCCGTCAAACTGCTGACTCCAGGAACACCAGCCACACCTGCCCTATACCTACATCCAAAGATCCACTTTTGAATTTTTTTTCGCAGATAAATATATAACGTACTAGTAGAAATTTTATTTCTACAAACATTATCATGCACCAGCTATATAGGGTTCTTAACCCATATACTGACTGTAATGTTCTGTACTGAAAGTTTAATAAATAAGATACAGGCTCTCTATAGTCAGCAGTTTTCATCATCCCATACCTCAATACCAGCATTACACCTGCAAAAGTTAGTTATGCTTTTGTGTCAAGCTATATGTTGTTCCCAGTAAATAATTTCGGGACTAAATTATCTTTATAAATGCACTGGTCATGTTATTTATTTAATTCTGTGTGATATTATTTAACGATTTTGCATGAAAAATACAACATTAAAAAAGAAGCAAAATTGGTAGGTAGGGGCTTAAATACTGTGTTAAGTTTGACAAATTAAGGAAGGTCCAAAAGTACGTAACTGGCTGTTCTAAAAGAACCATTTTCGACGTTATAAAAAAACTGCAACATTGCATCTTAACTACACCTGCTGCAATTTAACTGAATAGGATAGGCGAAGAAACAGAATTTAGGTAAATAAATTTAAGGCCAAGATCTGACATTTGTACTAATTTTATATAATTATTTTAAAAGCGTAAATTAGAGGATATATCACAAACATGTCGTACAATTATCTTAAAAAAAGGTTTTACTGTGTCAATTTTTAAAAAAATTAATATTTAATGATTACAGGTAGTTAACTGACAAAAATTTCCTTAAAAATGGCTTTAAGTACAAGTTCTTTGTTTTGAAAAAATTTTAATGTACCTTTAAAAAATTTAAGCAAATTCAGGAAGACGTATCTGTAACATGTGCCCTTGTTAGGCATAAAAAATAATAACACGAAAAGTAGTAGAAATGAGTGATTGTAGTCTTACGATAAAATTACAGCAATTATATATATTATTTTGCTTTTTAGTACGTCTTTCACTTGAAATAAAATTTTAGCAAAAGTTAATAGTGAGAGGAAAAAATCCATATCCTATACAATATTGGTTTGGCATCATCCATTATCATGAACATTACCCCAAGCACATTATTGTCGTAAGACATGCTACTTCTACGGAAGAATTCCCATTCTTGGTGAGCATTGGCAAGAGTTAATAAAATGCAAGGGATATATATTTGTAAAGTGGCTATTACTATTATTCTAGTGAAACTGTATCAGTGATTGATTACTTCTTATTGTAACGTAGTGGCGTGCCTACATCATCCTGGTCAGGGCACAAAAAATGTAATGCGCCGCCACTTAAGGTCCCCATGCTTGCCATGACCGCCTTCCAGACGCTGCCGACAGCACACCATCACTCGGAACATATTCACAGCTCAAAAGCCCAAAACAGAATGGCTGACCAAGACAGTCACGCTCCCTTCACCACTACAGTGCCCCTGGCGGCCAACCAACGGTCTAAGGAAAAAACCTTACCACACTAAAACTAAGATAAATATAATGACAAATTACAGCCTTTATACACATAAACCACAACTTAAATAAAAATATTGCTTTATAAAACAGAAATACACATTAAATTACAAAATAACGTCTAATGTTTTTAAATGGCATGTCTTTTGATTGGCCAACGCCGTCACGCCAAAAAATTAATTACGTGTTAAAGTGTATAATTATGTTGTTTCCAAAGTGAGATATGGGCAGGCAGAAAAAATCAAACACACTGTTGCGGAATGTCTGTCCTGACGATTCCCTCACACCCAGCTATGATCAGCTTTTACGGATTAAAAACAATATCCACACCCCTAAAATTACATTAAACAGTAAAATAATTCTACTGCGCCCGTAATCACATGACTCCTTAACCCAAAAGATGTAAACTGACAATGAACAAACAGACTGGACACAATAATTTCCCTAAAAAACAAAATATCTACAAACAATATTACAGTTACACAAAATATTGTCAATGATCTCTTGACAGCTTGCCAATAACCTTTAATTTAAATTTACCTCTGCACCATTTCTGCAATCCCATCATTTCACTGCCAGTCTCACCACACTCAGTTCCTTCACCTTCATCTCGTCAACACTCTTACAATCACTTTCACCCTCTAGTCCATCCACACCTTTGTAATTTACTGCACCTCTGTGCCACACTTGCACATTCCACTGTTGACATTCTCTACTGCACTCTGACTAAACAAATGTCTCACTTGCAAAAGAAAAGGCCTTTTCCGTTTCCCTTCTTATCCTCCTTGCTTACCAATTACAAAGTGCAATGTGTTTACCTTTAGGCCTACTGTCAAAGTCTTTACTCAGTAACTCCCCTTCACACTCATTTCCTAGATCAACTTCACCTTTATCAGCATGATTACAATTTCCAAAGTCTCCAACAATTTCCCCAACCTCAAAATAACAATCAGCCGTAAATTTACCCTCTAGAATTTTCTATACCTCTAGCACCGCCTCTACCTTTAAGCCTACTTCCTCTACAACTGATTTACAGTCGAAAACTTCTGAAGAACCTTCTCATTGTCAGCTACCTGCACAATCTCACACTTTACCTCTGAATGAAACTCGTCAACTGTATTCTCAAAATTGCTGAATTCTGCACTTAATACCTCAAATTTACTAGCCAACGTCTCTATCTGCGCCTCAATCAGGCCTCCAATTATTGCAACTTAATTACCATAAGCCATATTCACCATAAAAAAATTTAAAACAGAAACAGGCTAGTAGAATAAACAGATGTTATTGACAATGCCTTAAAAATAATATAAATTATATTCTGAACACAGGAAGTTAAAATTGTGAATAAATAAGTAAGCAGACATTATAATAAGTACAAGGGGAAGAGTCAGTTCGTAAGATAGATGAGAAACAACATGCTCACAGTGACTCATTTAATGGCCTTAAATCTCAGCACAAGTTAGCATTGCTAAGACAAAGATTTTAAGCAACCTAGCAACCAGGTGGTGAAGCCGAGATGTACAGCAACCAGGCGGTGAAGCCTAGATGTACAGCAAACAGGCGGTGAAGCCCAGATGTACAGCAGCCAGGCGGTGAAGCCTAGATGTACAGCAACCAGGCGGTGAAGCCCAGATGTACAACAATCAGGCGGTGAAGCCCAAATGTACAGCAACCAGGCGGTGAAGTCCAAATGTACAGCAACAAGGCGGTGAAGCCGAGATGTACAGCAACCAGGCGGTGAAGCC
>PNEQ01124500.1:20461-47823 GCA_003012365.1 Medauroidea extradentata | reverse complement strand
TTTTTGCTAAATATTCCTACGGTAACTATCTGACATATCGTACTCAAGAGTCCAACCCATAAACTAATAAATTATCTGACGCTGTGTTTTCGCACCTGCGTACAACTGTCTCGAGAACTGAAATACCGTACACTTGACGGCCGGGACAAGGACTCAGCCTATGGCTCGACACTCGGTAAGACGAGGGAGGCGAAGGGTCATTGTATTGTACAGTGACAAGCTTGTAAACTCCCCACCCTCCACCAACTACCCCAAACCACCTCCCTTCCTTCGTTTTCAGTAGCTATTCACCCCACCTCCCCAAAGAAAACCTGTCTAGCAGGGACTCTGAGAGGCCGCTTTACACGATGGTGCTACAAGACTTGCAGAGCCCTCATGCGGCAGAGAAACACAACTGCGGCCTCGGAGTCCCCCGTTAAGGGTGCCTCCTACCATGCTCTTTGCGTGTGTTTCAATGTGTTCTTAAATATGTTGTTTACGGAACTACTCCGCATGTGCCCATTGTACTGGTGTAATAAAATAAAAGTTTAGATATGGACAAAATGTCGTCAGGCCAACATGCTCATTAAAAACACTGTTACAACATGTGATGAGTGCTTCTAGGTCCCCTTAATAACTCTGTTGCTTCCCAGCCTCAAGCTTGCAGGCAAGCGGCGCCCTTTAAATGTTTTGTGTTTCTGTGTTCCATCAGTTTCTTTCCCTCACAGTCAGAATAAAATTTACAATGCTGATTTTTTGTTTATATTGTAAATTACGTCAACATGGTAAGACAAACTGAGATGTTAAACGGACATACTGGTATCCAATTTTTTAGTATCTTATCTTCTGTTATACAAATAGAACTTTTCCTTTGTTTTCTGCCGCGTGACTCATCGCCAACATCAGGAAGTTTACATTTGGTACACCCACCGTGTGGTAACTTAATACTTTCTGGAAGTCCTGCTTCTAGCTTGGATCTGTTTGCATGC
Source organism: Medauroidea extradentata (assembly GCA_003012365.1). Lineage (NCBI taxonomy): Eukaryota > Metazoa > Arthropoda > Insecta > Phasmatodea > Phasmatidae > Medauroidea > Medauroidea extradentata. The sequence continues at coordinate 46,855 of PNEQ01124500.1, read as the reverse complement.
CAACTATGTATCCTTCTGTTAAACGTCAACAATAATTTTGTCAGGCTGATGGCTGCACTGCAAGCCGATGTACATTGTTCATTCGTCGTCATTACTATGTTACTTCTAAAATATTGTAATTTATCCTAAATGTAAGTATACATTTTATTTCATTTCCTGAAAATGAACACATTATGTGCATGTTCCATTAAACAATTTTTAATATATTAGTCGTGGTTCATACTATACAGAACTATTTCTACATCAATGCCAACTCAACCATCCTCCAACTAACGTATAACCAACATGTTTAACTCACTTTAAAATTAATAATTATGAACAATTTCCATACTCGCATATGCGAAACAATAAAAATTTAATTAATTTATCTATCACACCATATTGCTTTTTCATTTGCCTACATAGATGTATGATAGTAACGGAAGTATTCCTAGTAATTTTTTTTGACAGTTTGTTTCTAAAAGTATCAATTTATCGTACAGCGGGTATGACATTATCTGTGGATAGTTGCACACTGCACTGATAGCACATTTTAAAGGAGATTTACAATTACGGCTTCCCCACAACCATTAAATCATTAGTCTAAAGTGTTATCTCTGCATGCTTAATCAAGACTGAGTGGGAACAGCGCTGGCACTGACAATTGGAGTTTAATTTTTTTCCATCTCCGCGCCTCTGATTGCGTACGGATAATAGTTTCGGGTAACAGAATTATGGATACAGGATGCTCTACTGTATTATGTTATTTGTTTTTACTGTAGTTTTCTGTGTATTTATATAACTGTTAACAGTCTGTTGTGTAGATGTAACAATCAGTTCTGTGAAAGGATAAGAGTTCTTTGTCCTTTCTACAGAGCAGATTGTTAAAGCCTACATTCATATTGTCATAGAAACAGTCCAGGTACTACAGACAAGAAAACTGGATTATTGTCCTGATTTGAACATAATTATATTGTTTAGTAATAATATGAGTCTTGTGTATTTATGGATTTATGAACATTTACAAAACAATTCGCAACCATGACTAGCTTACGTTGCCATTGTCGACTCTGGACAAACAGCACCGCCAACCCCACAGGCCTCGATAGGTATCCTACATTTCCTCCCCCACATAATGTAACAAAGTTAAGACCTCGCTACACAGCATTATGACCAATATACACTCTTAATCCTAATAATCCCAGTAAAGTTGAGATTACTTTGCTGAACAAAGCACAGTACAAACTTAATTAAAAATGTATTAGAAGTCACTAAATCATTTGCATCAAACTGCAACCATGATCAATTTTACAGTCAAATACAGAATAAACTACAGTATTAACCTATCTAAAAGAACAATAACCACACGGCTATCACATATCAAAAGGCATCTCTTTCACTCTGTTTCGCGTAGGGTGTATCTATTCAACATCATTGTGCTACATGACTAGATTAACTGTATCTATAAGGAAACCCTTAAACCCTGGACTAGGGTCAACCTGAAAGGTTCCTTCTGTGGCATCTCAGTGGCTTGAACCCTCTTCCAGGCTGTTGTCCACTGTGGGACAGCTATTACCACTGTCCATCTGGCCTTGCATAACAACAATGATGTTTGCTTTCAGGCCATTGTTTCCACTAGTGTCATCTGCTTCCACTAGACCCTTACCACACATGGAGTCTTCCACTCTGACATCATCTTCTGTACTACCCCCATTCTTCGCCAGGGCTTGTGGAAGTGATAATGGTTGGTCCAAGTGATGACAATAATTTCTCCCAGAACTTTAAACATTGTAAGTAAGAGAGCCTAATTGTTCATTCACAACTCCTCGCTCTCACTGTTCCTTTCCATGGGAATAATCCTTAAAATTGAGAACTGTTATGATTGTCAGACACCAAATGCTCAGGGATATTTTTTGTGCCAAGACTCTTTGCGTAGTATTGCCAATACTTCATCTGAACTAATGCAGGTTAGCTTACAAGTTCTGACAATTTTGAGAATGCATCAACCATCAACCAGACTCAGAAAATACTTCCCCAAATAAAACCTGGTATGTAAGTATACACTTGCTGCAAGGGCCTATCAGGCCACTGGCAATGCAGTAAAATAGACTTGTTAGGGGACTGTTTGTTTTGAAGACAACCCCTGCACAAAGCCGGCATACCTTCCACATTTTAGTAAATTTTTGGCCACCACATGTATTAGTGAGCAAGGGCCTTTATTTTACTTATGCCAAAATGAACAGACTGTAATTCATGACGAAATTTATCTTTCACCACTGAAAGCATAATTACTCTGACCCCATCATAAAATAGCCAACTTATTCCTACTAATATGAAATAGCTTTGGAAAGTCTTTCACTTCCGTCGACCACCCATCACGAACATAAATAATAATTTTACCCAAGACTGTGTATGTCATGCTCCGAATTGACTCTTACATCTTTTTGGGTTGCCGCAGAAACTCAGAAGCATCAAGGTACGAAAACTGTTTGTATGTTTCAGTGCTGTGAAGTGGTAACCTTGAAAGACCATCAGCATTGCAGTGTTCTTTCACAGACTGTACCTTGTACTGAAAACCTTGGAACATCACTACTCATCTCTGAAGTCTATTTGTTGCAAACTGGGGAATACTACATTTATGACTGAGAATACGTATCAGGGATTGGTGATCTGTGACAAGAACAGAAGGGGAGCTGTACAAATATTGAAAAAACATTTTTACTCCAAAAACAATGGCCTATTTCTCCCCACTTAACAGGGAGTAACTTTTTTCAGACACAGTCAATGTGTGCAAAGCAAAAGCTATTGGAATAGAACAGTTTTTCTGGGCATACGCCATTGCGGGCGAATGTTGCCGTATTGCAGAAAAACCCACAATTAAAAAAAAAAACAGGCAGAAAAGCTAGTAATTTAAGTCCAGAAAAACTGTTCTATTTATAATAAGAACCCATTGCAGGAATTGTTCAAAGATCACAAAAGCTATTTATTGGCTTTTCAACATCACCTGGAAAAACATGACTGATGACTGCCCCAACCCCATATGGAGAAACATCACATGCCAGTTGTATGGGCAAATTTGGGTGATAATGTGTGGCAGCGCATGTTGATGCAATCATCTGCTTCATTGTAATAAATGCATCATTACAAGTAGAAGACCAGTTCCAACGATGGCCCTCTCGTAAAAGTTCATAGAAGGATGCTACACATATTGAAGAGGTTAGGCAGAAAGCATACGTAATAGTTCACTAACCCTAATCGTGCTATCAGCTGCTTCACATCTGTTGGAGTTAGGGCATCCACCACTGCCATCTGGAGAAACTTGCACTTACCTTTGTTTACTTAAAAACCCACAAACACTTAGATTGAAGAGCTTGTGAAGATTATCCCAGTCTTACTGCTCCGACTGCCCAGTTACCATAATGTCATCCTGGAAGCAGACTACATCATATAAGCCTTGAAGAACATGGTACGTAATTCTTTGAAATATGGCCAGACATGGTGTTATACCAAAGTGAAGTTGGGATTACAAAAGAGGACCTTGTGAGTGTTGATGGTGCACAGCTTTTGGGATTTATTATCTGTCTGTAGATAGGTTGGGAGTCTCCTAGTCGCTAAAATATACTGGGTAAAGCACACCTAACCTCACCAACCTATCCAGGTCAACATCAGCCTTACTTCTTAAAGGAAATGTAAGTGGACGTGCAGCACAAAAGATTGGAATGGCACCTTCCTTTATATGTAGTGAAACTGTCCCTCCTGAGAATGTTCCTAAACCCTCAGAAAACAAAATGGGAAACTTTTACAACAAATTTTAAGCACCAAAGCATTATCTTGTGTTATATGATTGAGACATGGTTATAGTCAACTGAAGGGTTTCATACCAAATTCCAATAAACTCACGGTAGCTTCCTTCATGAGGTTTTTTGGTTTGAACAAATTTCTCAACACCTCGTATGTTTCTTTACATGTTACTAAAATCAAGATTGCTAGCCGTTTTATTTATGTAATCTTCTTCCTTGTTGGATACACCATTTGCAATGAAATCTTGCTTCAATCGCTCAATGTAAGAATCCCAGGAATCTTGCCCCAGTGAGAAGATTTCAACCTTAAAACTTACCATGAAGTCCTTCCACGTATATTTTTGCATAGGCTATCCCATCCTCGTCGCTCACCACTGTTGTATATTTATGAATTTACGAACATTTACAAAACAGTACAGGCAGGACTTAACCATAACTAGCTTGCATCATCATTGCCAACAGTGCCCAACAGTGCTGCCAACTGCATAGGCTTCAATACACCACAAGAAGTTATGAGGGACTTCTCCTATAGACACATCTGTCTGGGTCAAACATTGAGTCCTCACTGACTGTTGCCATGCACGTAGTGAGCAAGGACACAAAATCTTTCCCTTTTTATTGATGTAAGCTAATTATATGAACATACAGTCAACTATTACAATTCAAATACATTGTACATTTTATCATAATATGTATGTACAACAGAAATTCAACTGACACTGCACGTGCTATGCAGCATAAACACGACCTGACACTATGTGTGACAAATGTATCTGACACAGTTCGAGACAAATATATTTCCATTTAATCTTCAATTTGCATGTTGCTGGGAGAGTACCACCAGAATCATTTCAGTGTATTACAGAATACCTCTTTTGTAGTAACATAGTCGTGCGTGTTGGTAACTTCTTGCTGGACCTACTTAAACTGCGGGATACCTACAGGACAACTAACTTGTAGTCTTTCAGTCTCTGCCACCGCCCACTTAGGCTCTAGCTCTCCTTGTTAGCATAGACTATTTTCTGTGAGCATTCAGGTATCCTTATTCCCCTGAGTCGTTGTGCTATAAACACCAGAAAGCATCTTCTTTCTTCCTGCTCCTCTTCCCTTACTGGTGCTGATATTAAACACTGTTGATTGTGTCCGAACAGTGTCTCTTCTACTTCGGTGAAGTAGAACCCTAGGCTATTGAAGCTCGTCTGGTGTTCCTGTAATCTTCTCGTAAGCTTTCCTTTCTGTTATCCAGATACTCTCTTCTAGTCTCAGGGGTTGCAGTTACCATGTTGTGTGCCTCTCATCATACCAGCGTTCCAGCTAGTCTTTTGTTGATGCTATTTTCTCTTTCAATTTTTTAAAAGTTGCGCCATGGAACAGAGTGAATGTGAGCACAATTGTCTTGACCTTTCTCACCAGCAGGATCTCCAGCAGAGACAAACCAGAAGGCAGGGATGCACTATGGTAGTCCAGCAGTGCTTCATAAGAGTATTTGTTTTTCATAAGGACCTTTGCAGTTTTCATTGCCACTTCAGCACAGCCACTGGTCTATTTGTTTTGTGGCTAAATCCATACTGCATAGCAAATTCCTGAAATTTCCTTTAAACTGTGAGCCATTTTCAGTCCACAATACCTCTGGTTTGCCAAACATAACAAATACAGATTTGCATTTTTCAATTACAGTAGAGCCCCGATTTAACGAACTCGGAGCCATTCTGCATTACTCTATCTTCATGAAGGACCTTACCAGAATGCTCAAGGATTTTCCCATCTGGTATTTTTATGACAATACTAGCACACAATACTTCATTTACTGCTACGGTAGTTGGTTGCTGTAAGTGCTGACTCCCTATCCTCGCTCACTGTCATTGTAGCCTTTTCATTCAGCAACTGCACAGTGAGGTTATTTAATGTTCATCTGCCCTCATCTGTTGACCACCATGCTTGACGGAAATTCCTAAACTTATCTGGCAATGTACTTACTATCTTGGTCACGACTGCTGTATCAGACATACTTTCACCCGCATCCCTTATTGATTTAGCCAGATTCTCTACCTTAGAAATATAGCTAACTACACTTTCGCTGGCATCCATTTTCAATGTATGAAAGCAATCCAAAAGTGCCATACGACTAGTTTAGGATTTTTGCTGATATACAGAGTCAAGTTTTTCAAAGATCTGATACGACGTTTCACAACTTTCCACAAGCGTAATTTGGGAAAATTCCATGGCCGATGTCAACACAAACATTGCATTGGCATTGTCCATGGTCCACTTCTCAGCCAGTTTTTCCTCATCTGATTTCTTCATTTTTCCAACCGCAAAACCGTAAAGCCCCATTGCTTTAAGAGCACACGTCATCTGAAATTTCCACTGAGGATAAATATGTCCATCAAACTTACTAATATCACTAATGTCCAACCTTTCCGCCATTTTGGTTCACAAAGCTACAAACCTGCACAAAGCTACAATTCTGCAAATCCAATTTTTTACACACGTAACCACTACACTAGCCTTTCTTATACATCTTGTTGAATTATTAGACAATATTACGTTCAGAACCATTTTTTACTTCACATAGAATTATCTCTTAATACACTATACGCATGCACCTTCAACTGAGTATTTTTGCTTAGACAACACACCAGGTGCAGCAACTTAAATAAAACATGAGAATAAAGAAAAACATAACCTAATAATTTGCCTCTCCAGATTATATAAGCTACGGCTAACTTCAACACTCCCTTTAATCTGGAGACCTAATACCTAAACCACGTACATGAACTGTGTTTAATACTGGGTAGTCCTTTGGTCAGAATGTCAGCAATCATTCTTTCAGTGGATGTACGGGTTAGTTCAATCAGCTTCATCCTAACGGCATCTCTGACAAAATGATGGCGTACATAAATGTGCTTTGTCCTGTTGTGGAACACTGGATTTTTTGCCAGCTTCTGAGCCCCCTGGTTATCGTTTAGCAACATAATGCTGGTTTTCTCTTCAAGCAGTTCGTGCAGCAGTCCTCTGATGTGGATGGCCTCCTTAGTAGCGTCAGATAAGGCCATATACTCCGCCTCTGTGCTGGAAAGGGCTACTGTTCGCTGCTTCCTAAACTCCCAGGCAACAGCTGCTCCTTCTAACTTACATACAAAGCCTGTATATGATTGCCTGTCTTGCTTGTCGTTGGCCCAATCTGCATCTACGTAGCCTAAGATGTTGTTGCCAGTTTTTCCATACACAAGGCAACAGTTGAAGGTGCCCTTCTAATACCTTAGCAACCTCTTGGCAGCCTTCCTGTGCTCCTCATTGTATACTTTGTTGAACTGGCTAAGTACACTCACCGCATATGCAATATCAGGCCTCGTCCACACAGCCAAGTATAATGATCTCACTAAGCACTGATATGGCAAGCCCAAGTCCACATTGTTGAGCTGATTCACTTTGCTTATGTCGCAACTCAGGTCTAATGGTGTACTGACAGGGTTGCAGTCAGTCATTCCAAACCTATCTAGAACTTGAGACAAGTATTTACACTGATCAACATAGATCTCCCTTTTCTCTATTACGCCGAATTCTGAGCCCAAGACAACGGCTTGCTTCGTCAAGATCCCTGCATTTAAACTGTTTCATCATTTGATTTTTGAGTTTCTTTTTCTCTTTCAAGTCATTTGAAAAAATTACAAGGTCATCAACATAAACAGCAACAATGACAATTCTCTCTTTGCAAGCCTTGCTATATACACATGGTTCATGCTCAGACACTTTATAGCCCAATTCAAGCATTACATTGTGCAATCTCTTGTTCCAAACCCTAGATGACTGTTTGAGACTATACAACGCTTTCTTAGTTTCCTGTCCTGCAACCACAAAGCCTTCAGGCTGTTCCATTAACACCTCCTCCTCTAGCTCACCGTTCAAGAAGGCAGTGGTAATGTCCAGATGGTCTATGTCCCATTCTCGTTCAGCTGCAAGCGCCAGAAGTAACCTGACTGTTGAGTTTCTTACAACAGGGGAGAAGGTTTCCTCATAGTCAATCCCTGCTTCCTGGGTGAATCCCCTCGCAACTAGTCGCGCTTTGTACCAAGTGACACTGCCATCTTCATCCCTCTTTGCCTTGAAAACACACGTGCTCTTTACTACCTTTTTTTTAGCATTGGTTAGAACCCATGCACCACTTTCAATCAAGGAATTGTACTCTTCTTGCGTTGCAGGCTGCCGTTTGTTTATTTCCACTTGAGATTGCATCTGCGACAGACTTCGGTTCATCATCACACAATGTCAGGTACGTCACCATGTTACTGAACTTCTTTGGACATCTTTCACGTCTTGGATATCTTCTTTCTTCACTTTGCAGCAGATTTTATGCTTCTACTTGTTGTTCATGTCCCGTTACTTCTGTTAATTGCTGTTCTGGTGGAAAACCAAAAAAAATATGGTAACAGTCGTCCATGCTGGACTGTAGGTTCCACCTCACATTCTGCTTGTGCGAACTCCACTGTAGACACTTTCACCTCATTAATTGTGTCTAAATGTTTTGAACGTTCCACCATTTTGGTCACTTGTGTCTCCCCTTCAATGAACACAACATCGCAGGACCTATGGATTCGCTTCGGATTCTCAGGGTCAATGAGTCTGTAACCTTTTGTATCTTCACAATACCCCACAAATATCATCCTTTTGCTCTTGGCATCCCATTTCTTTCACCGCTGTTTGGGCACATGGTAAATGCAGTACATCCAAACACTTTCAACTTGCTCAAATTCAGTTTTTGTCCTGACCAAGCTTCTTCAGGTGTCATGTCTTTTAAGGCCCTTGTCGGCTACCTATTCTTCAGATAAATAGCGGTGTTGACAGCCTCTGTCCAATACTTCTTTTCCAGTCCTGCGTCTTGTAATAGTGTGTGGGCTTTCTCAATAATGGTCCTGTTGGCTCTCTCTGCTGTTCCATTTTGCTCGGGAGTGTACTGAACTGTTAACTGATGCTTTAACCCAGCCATTCCAAGCACCTTTTGCTTAGTTTGGTTGAGATATTCTTTTCCATTATCCGACCGAAGTATCTTAATATTCATTCCTGTTTCGTTTTCTACCTTAGCCTTGAATTCACAAAACTTGTTTAACACTTCATCCTTTGATTTGATAAAATAGCCAAAAGTTTTCTGGGTAGCATCATCAATAAACGTCAGCAAGTACCGTGCACCATTCAGTGACTCTTCCTCCATTGGCCCACGCAGATCTGTATGGATAAGGTTTAGATTGTCGGCTGCTTTCTCGGATCCTTCAGTATGAAAGGATTTTCTTGAGTGCTTTTCTTTGAGACAAGGGGTACAGGGCTTCTCATCTTCGCTCACGAATTCAACACCTGTTTCCATGCCGTATCGCAAAAGCTTCATATTATTCAAACTCAAGTGTCCCAATCTCCTATGCCACAGCGCCTGTGATTTGTCTGTCGTATCTTTCACCACAAGGTTAGCTTTACAAGGCATTACATTGAGTTTATAGATGCTCCCTACCTCAGTTGCACTTGCTTTCACTTCACCCTCAATGCTGCAATCAGTGTCTTTATATATTGTGCAGTCCTCAACTGTAAACACTGCCACCATTCTCTTCTTGACCATTGCAATAACTGACAATATGTTTGTTGACAAATTAGGTACATAAGCAATGCCTTGAATAGTTCTCACATTGCCTGTGCAATCCACCTGAAACCATACATTTCCTGTACCAATAGCACACAACTTCTTATTATTGGCACACGTTACTTCTTGCTGTGCTGAAATGTGATAATCCTCTAGCCAATATTTGCAGTTTGCCAGATGGTTTGTGGCACCTGAGTCCACGTACCAATCACATCCATTTCCGTTTGCAGACAATGCAGTTAGTTATGACCAGTCGCCGTCCCGTGACTGATCTTTTCCATGCTTCTTGGGACAGTCGTACGCATTATGACCTAACTCGTTACACCCAGAACATAGGAATGATCCACTGCCCCAGTTTCTCTTGAAGTTCATACCTCTTGCAGACTTTGAAGATAGCTCATTTCTTTTGTTGGCAACAAAAGCAGCATTACTTGAATGTTTCTGATCCTCAACCGTTCTCTTGGTGTCTTCCTGAATTAGCTTATCTTTTACAAAGTCACTTGTTATTGCAGCACCCGAGCTTTCCATCGCCATTACCATTGGGTCGTATTCAGCAGGTAAGCCACTCAGCATGATGACTCCAACAGACTCATCAATATGTGCACTGATGTCTGCGAGTTGTTGTGCAAGAGACATGACCTCTAATACATACTCTTCCATTGTCCTGTGATCCCCTAGTTTCACACAGAACAACTTTCGCAACAGACCTAACATTTGTGTAAGTCCCTTGTTTTCATAAGCATTTTTAAGGTTATCCCATGCTTCTCGAGATGTTTTGGACGAGTGGACATGTATTAGGCAATGAGGTTGTATCATCAAACAAATTTTTGCCCGTGCCTCTTGATCTTTCTTCGGATTGGCGGTCTCCTTTGTGCCTTCATCTGGGAAAACACAACTCCACAAATCTTCGTGTATGAGCTACAACTCCATCAAAACCTTCCAGTTGTTGTAATTGTTGGTACCTTCCAACTTTTCAATTTGAGGCAGCGATCCTGAAGTTGCCATTTCTGTAGCTAGAATTCCACCTTAGAAGGCCGCGAAAAAAACAAAGGATCCGACGTCACCAATAAACAACAAACACAAAATCATCAATATTGTGCATTCACCAAAACGTCGTTACATCCTGGGTGTCTCCTGGGCCCATAACCTGTTGAGTTATTAGACACTATTACGTTCAAAACCATTTTTACTTTTCATAGAACTATCTCGTAATGCACTTTACGCGCACACCCTCAACTGAGTGTTTTTGCTTAGACAACACACCAGGTGCAACAACTTAAATAAAACATGAAAATAAAGAAAAACATAACCTAACAGTTTACCTTTCCAGATTATATAAGCTAAGGCTAACTTCAACACATCTGGGCCCATAACCTATTAAGTAACATGACTCGAGTTAACCAACCACATTCATCTTTTATTCTCATCTATATCAAAATATCCTTTTGCATTGGCTGACACTTACTGCATACAACTGTCTTGCCATGTTTCCTCTTTTCTACTGTCTTTTTCTTTTTCCCGTGCTGACCTGTATCCTTTGTCACTTTTGCCAACTCCACAGAAATGTCATTCAACAAATTCAAATCATCAGACATCGGTATTATACAAAGAAAATATAAATAGCACCTTCGCATTACGTCATTTGTGACTTTTTTTTTTTTTTTTAATTTTTTTGACAATGTGTCAAGTAAATAGGAAAACTGATCTGGCTATGCCTGGAAATTATTTGGTTAGTGAATGAAAATGGTGCCTTGATAAAGATTGTGACTGAATTCTTCCAAAAGTTCTTTCTCCGATATCACCATCTGCTATTTTGAGTCAAACTTCCGTTTATATCAGTATTTAAGTAGAGAACTGTTTCTTAATACTTTCTGAAATATTTCCTTTACTCTGTTTTTTATTCTTACTTACTTTGTGAATCATAGTTTTTATAGTTATAGCTCAGTTAATTGAAATTACACGTTGTGGGAAACATTACATGGGTTCAGAAGCAAAAATAACTCAAATATTTTTGCAGTGACTTTAGGCAGAGTAAATTCTACATTTTGACACCTCTTTTATATGAATTTTACTGTGGCATGGTGGGAAAGTTAATTTCTCTCCATGCACTGAATTGTAAATGTAGCAAACACGTGAACTATTTTTCAATTTTACTAGACAAAACTAACATCACAGTGATTTAGTCATTTATGTTTGGGTATTTGGTATTTTGTATGCTGCAATGTTGACAAAAGGTGAAGGAAAAAAATACTGTATATTTTGTTTGTAAAATGGTAACACAATTTTTTTTCCAAATGAAGAGTGCCATTTAAAGCACTACCTTTCTTTCTTAGAGCAGTTTTAATATTATTAGTATATCTCGCAACAACCGTTACAGTTGTACCTGTTCATTGCACGTCATAATTATTTTATTAAAATAATAAAATGTACCATCAACAAAATCTAAATATTCTACAGTATGTGGTTATAATATGGCTGCCAGCATAACAGTTATCTCCAGGATTGTTTGAAGAACCCTTCAAAAATATCTTGACTTTTTCTAAAGGTTTACCACTAGTCATTTCTACATTGAAAACTTCTTAGCTTGTACTTTGGGGCAATGTAAGATTTTTTCATTTGACTATCCAGTTGGCCCTAAAGCTCCCAGAGCAACTTTAGTTAGCTATAAGTGGTACCATATGTGGTCATGGCTTGGGACACTTTTACGCCAGTTTTAGTTTTTTATTTTTGTGTATGTTAACTGAGAGCTGACCTTTATTATATAGAACCTATTGCAACTAAATTTCTTTAATCATGGCTGTCATATGTGGGAAAATATTTTTATGAAATGACCTAAGTCACCCCATAACATCTTATGTCACCCCCTTTTATGGTATGTAATCTTTGATAAAATAAAAGTATGTAATTTACATTGTATGAGTTGCTACAATAAAATAAAGGGGTTGTGGTAGACAGTGTACACTTGCCTTTTTTCGCAGAAGTTTTTTTTTTCCTCCAGGAAGTTACATTACCAACTAGATCACAATGAAGAAAGTTCCTATTACTGTTCATATTGCAGGAAATGTTTTACTTCAAAGTCTGGAATGTACAGCCATAGACAACTGCACACTGGTTCAGGAGAGACTTCGTGTGCTTATTGTGGCAAAACATTCCAAGTAAGATTGAGTATACATTTCAAATTCTACCCATGTTTAGTTGTATACGTAAGTTAAAAATTGCAGTTAAATATTTATTAATGAAATTTAGTTTTTACTTATGATTTTAGTGTAGTAATCTAAACTTGGAATTTTATTTTGACAGGGTTAATATATGTGTATAATGTTAAACATTAGCAAGGCAACAAAAATAATGCAAAAAAGTATTAAAATTTGTTAAAAATAGGCTCTTGAATCGACATTGATAAAATAACATAAAGAAAATTGCAATTAAATTAAGCAGAGAAATTTGTGATAAAATTTTACCACCTGGCCCACGTGTGCTGCTTCACATTAGTGTCAACAAAGACTTTGCTGATGCGCAGGAAACATACACAAACGCTGTGCAGAACACACCAAATTGGAACCCAGTAAACCGTGCACGTAAGCAGCACACGCGAGCCAGATGGTACACTGCTAAGCGGACACAATTAATTGGTTTGATGCAACATGAACCCTACGCCTGGCAGTCACAGCTGCAGCGATGTGTGGCATCTGTGATACAATTTGTTCAACGTTTGGTCACCAATTTTAAGGCGTTTCCTGACTATTGCGATCCTAAGTGTCTTATATCAATTTATGACCTCAGTGTCTGCTATCTCGCTACAGGATGTTATAAACGTCATTCATTAACACTCTGTAATTATATTATATATATATAATATGTATGTGTCTATGTGTGTTGTGTGTATATATATATATATATATATATATATACATATATATATATATACATACATATATACATATATATATATACATACATATATACATATATGTATATATATACATACATATATACATATATGTATATATACATATACATATATACATATATGTATATATATATATATACATATAGACATATACATATTATATGTGTATGTATGTATACGTATAAAAGTATAAACAAGTTATTGCCTCGTCAGCATTCCACATAGGCACGAGTTGCGACTTTGCCATGGGCAATGTATTTCATAATTTCCGTCTATACAGTAACTCTGCAGGGGACAGGCTTTACTTCAACGGTGTGCATATGTAAGTGAGAAGACCCAGGTTGGGATCCCCAGATTTTGACGTAATGCATTTGGCTATATCTACTGTCTTCTCAGCTGCACCATTTGACTGTGGGTAATGTGGGCTTGATGTAGTGTGACTAAAGCCATACTCCATAGAAAAATGTGGGACTGGAAAGATGTAAATTGTGTGCCGCCATCTGTTCAGACACTTTCTGGGATGCCATGTCTGGCAAATATGTTTTTTAGCCTATCACAGCTTCTGATGTAATTTCGTCAAAAATCACTACTTCTAAAAGTCCTGAATTGTGTATGAGAAGCACGTCAAACACATGCGTAACCTCTGAAGCTGTGATGTAAGGTCAATAAGAGATTTGGATACCAGCAATGTGCCGAACGGCTTGTGATCCGTGAGAACTTGCACTGTCGTCCCTAACACATATTCCCTGAACTTTTCACAAGTCCAAGTAAGAGCCAAGGCTTCTTTCATTTGCGCGTATCTAGTTTCCGTTTCACTCAAACTTCTAGAGGCGTACATGATGGGTTTCCAGTGTTTATCCTGCTGCTGTTCAAGAACTGCCCCAAGGTCATACTATGAGGCATCTGCAGATATTCTGATTGAAGCTTTGCTGCATCTGTAAACGGCCAGGGTTGGATGTTGCTTCAGTTTTGTGCTTTATTGTCGCCATGGCTTTCTGCTGTGCCTCACCGCAAATCCAGTCCCTTCCTTTTTTGCAACAGTTCCTATACTGGCGGGATTGCCTCAGAAATCTGAGGAATGAACTTCCTTAAGCAGTTTGTCATCCCCAATACTCGTCATAACTCAGTCACATTGGCGGGGTCTGGCATTCTTCTGATATTCTCTGTTTTGTCTGGATCAGGCTGCAAAATTCCTTTACTTATCAGTTATCACATGACCTAAAAACTTGGCTGATGGCATCCTAAATTGACACTTGACTGCATTGAGTGTGACATCCTCTTCTTTCAGTTTCCTGAGTACCCCCTCCACACGTATGTTGTGTTCTTCTGGTGTTTTGCCATGAATCAGGATATCATCAGCCTGGTTCACTTCATTGCCCTGCAACATTCCCTGCATTCTACGTTGGTAGTGCTCAGGTCTCGAATTTATACCAAATGGCAAACTGTTGAAGACAAATCTGCAGAATGGGGTTATGAACGTCGTCAGTTCCATACTTTTTGGTGCCAAAGGTATTTGCCAATACCCTTTTTAAGTATCTAATTTCATACAAATCTCTGCCTCCCCTAGCTGCGCGAGCATTTCACCCACTGCTGGTAGCTGGTCATTTTTTACACATGTACTTATTACTGGTCCCGCAGCCTAGGAAAGGTTTTGAGAGAGTGGCGCAGCAGACGTGAAATGGTATCTACAGCGCAGCTACCCACCCCTTATTTCCCCTCCCAGCCAGTAAGAGGGGAAATGACGAGCCCTGAGTGTACCATTGGCAGCTACAACCAATCAGCAGATGCGCACATCTCCGCTGGTTAGGAGCAGGAGGAGGAGGAGGAAGAATTTTTCCCTCTGCATGTCACCAGGACCTTTCCTTGCTCGCGTGACCAGTAAGCTCTGTGTAATTCACACAAATTGGTACTGCTCTGGTTTTGTGCACAACCACCATCTGTGCACACCACTCACTTGAGTGCTCTACAGGTGAAATAACCCCGTCCTCTAACATTTTATCACGTTCCTTTTTAACTTCATTTTTTAGCGGTAAGGCAGAAATTTCATGTGGCTTGTGATCTTCCTCTAAAAGTATTTCATACTCCTTATGAAATTTCCCTAAACCTGTAAAAAGCTCCGGATACCTATGGACAACTGAGTTGGATGCATTTTTACTCACCCCTGTTGTCTTCACCTCCTATAGTATCTTGAACAGTGATGATGTGAAAAGCTCGCAGAGTGGGTCGCCCTAGAAGTAGAATTTGTTGCCCTTCCACCACATATATTTCTTGTTCACTGCTTCGGTGGTTGAATGACATTGTTATTTTGGCCACTCCTACAACTTTGAGTGCTCCATTTCCTGCACCAAATAATTTCTTGTGAGTATTTTAAAGAACCAAACCTAAATGTTCACTTAACACTTTTCCAATAACTGTGACATCAGCTCCTGTATCGACCTTAAATTTTACTCTTCTGCTGCCCATTTTCAGCTGAACAAACCATGGTTCAGAACAAACTTCCATTGCTGAAATTTCTCCCATTTAATATTCACAATGGTCTTCTTCTCCAGCTACTCCTAGTTCTTGTACTGGTGCATCCTTGCAACACCTCGAATAGTGCCCTATTCTGTTGCATTTCCTACACCGAACTTTGTCAACAGGGCATTTGAACCATGAGTGTAGTAGTGCTCTGCCACATTTTGAGCACTTACTAGCCACTTCTGTTTTTTGCTTATGTATTTTTCTCGCTAGTTGTGGGCGGTACTGTTTATCTACATTATCTCTAGCCAACCTACGCGTCTCTACTGTAGTTAAGAACTGCGTCAGTAAAAATATCACGTGCCTGCCGGACTGCCTGTTATTGTTGCTTTACTGTTTGTGCTTGACGAATCTTTTTGACTACTTGCTCAGTGGTTAGGCCATTATCCATTTGTAATAACACTGATAATTTGCTGTCAGCCACTCCAATAGCTAATACAGTTGTTATAAGTTCACTTTTGAGGTTATGAAGTTTGCAGGTCTCTGCTATTCGAAAGACATTATTTATGAATTCATTGGCAGCCTCTCCTTGTTGTTGCCTTTATTTCAAAAACTTAGCTCTTTCATAAATTAGGTTTTTACTCACTGAAAAAAAAAAGAGTCAAATTTACCTTTTACACACCCATAATTTTTCTTTTGGTGGTCTTTCAACCCAAAAGATTCCATCATGTCATCTGCCTCGGGACCCATACAGTAGAGCAGCATGTTGATCTGAGCTTCTTCAGACTTTTCACTCAGTTCCGACGCAATACGAAATCTTTCAAACTGACATATCCATTTATTCAAGTTGGCCGGTGTCCGAAAATTAAAGTGGTGGGGTGGCACAATGTGAAACTGTGGTGCTGTCGCCATCCTAAATAACAAAGATACTGCTGCCTACTGTCGCACGTTCCACGATGCCAGTAACTCCAAAACGGACTATACTAATCACCTCTACAAATAGTTACAGCCTGGCGAACTCCAAACCCAATATACTTTTGCCATCATTGCCCGAATGCCGATTTAACTTACGTGAACACCAGACACCAGTAGTAGTAGTATTTATGACTCGCCTTCTCGGCCTCCTTCCTGCCACGTACTGATTGTCCTCATCCGTGTTGCCAACCTCCCCCATCACAATGTGTATCTACTCTACAACATGTGAACTTAATACAAAGGGCAAAGATGTGTTCGTCAAAGTATGTTGGTTGTTCACTTTCTTCCAAAATAAATAATCTTAGCAAACACGTAGAAGACTTGGGCTGTTATTGATACAGTGCTAGTTTTAATATTCACTGTCAGTTTTCCAATTAATAATTACGTGCGTAACCAATGTGAGACTATGCTGAGTATAAAGGTTATGTGTGTTATAGCAATAAACCGTACTATAAATGCAGTACAAAGAGGTCAGACATCACAAGAAACTCTAGAAACTATGTGTATTATTAAGAACCAATAAAAGTCAAATTTTTAACCTTTACATACTTACATGGGTTTAAAATGCTCATTAAATAAACATTTATTTCAACCACAGTCGTAGAAGAACAGGTCTGGACACTCGCCTATCTAACAATGTATTTTGATTGACCCCCTTGTCGTTTGGCTGTAGTTCACCAAGTTATCTACAATGTTGTACTTTTTTGCGCTGTAATCCGGGCGGTCAGACTCAAACTCCGACCACTTTTTTCCATTGTTTACATTATAAAGTAAATAAGGATTTCTGAAGCCATCATTTTAAATTGTAAGCGAAGGAAGTGTTTCGTTCGTACACTGATAAAAAATACGTTTTGATAAATTGTTTATAATAGTGGGAGGGAAGTGGGCAGAGTTTGAGCCGACCGCCCTAACAGCAGCGCCAAAAACCTATAGCATTGTTGTGAACATAGTGAACTACAGTCAAACAACAAGGGGGTCAAGTTTCCAGGCGAGTGTCCAGACCTGTTCTTCTTCTACGACAGTGATTTCAACTAAACTGCAGTGCCCATGGAGGTTAACATATTATTACATCTGTAATCAGATTGATCACCACGGTGTCGTCAAAATACAAAGAAAACAATGTTGCCAACTTCTTTGATGCTAAGTTTCTATGACTCATTACAAAAATTATCATACAAATATGCCATCATAATTCACTCCAAAATAACGAAGTTGTCAAAATATTAAATAGCACAAGCATACAGATCCCTGTGCCAACAAACTTTGCTTCTCACAACAGACTGTGATGTGTACATCTATTTGTTCATTGCTGCCAAAAATGTCAACATGACAAATATGTATCTGTAACACAAATTAATGAAATCATTTATTAATGTTTTATACCTCAAGTATTAACAGTAATTGAAGATCACAAACATTTTTTCCCTGTCATGTCAGACTTTCTGCAAGTCAATTATTGCTTGTATTAAATTATATGCAATAACGTTCAGTTTATCTATTAATTTTTTTGAAGGCAGATTTCAAAATACTTAGCGTAACTGTAAACAGACTAAACAAACACTTTTTCCCTTATTACATAAGTTCTCTTTTTGTGAACAAAATATTATGTCTACATTCTTCTGTCCTGTTTAAATTTCATCATGGAACTATAGTCTCTGTCACAGCAGACAAGTCTGCTAACAATGTCATAAACTAACCAGTTAATGGAATAAAGTTGTTTTGAAATTTGTAACATTGTATTAATTTATATTTCATGCTTGCCATGTTCATGGCCTCAAATAATATTATTGGATACAGTTCAATAAGTGCAGATAAATAATTTAATGTGAAAAGTTTACAACTGAATGTGTAGGTACTCATTTGACATTTATACATTTTTTAAGTACAGGAACACATTTTAATGTGAGATCACAGTTGTATACCTACAAATTGTTATGTGTGGGATGAGGTTGGATTGCAAGAATTAGCACAAACACACCATGCTTGCAGTAGCCATCTTAGCAACTTGCTTTATTATCGGAAGCTCCATAGAGCTATATATACACTAGCATTACACAAATTAGAACATTCATCTTCCACTCAGATGTGTGCAGCTGTATAATTTACAATGTTGTTGTAATATAATTTGAACTGTGTCTATTCATAGCTAAACGAAAATTAAATCTAAAATTCAGTGTGTATTCATAATGTTACTTGTAAAACTAACTTGCGTAACACAGTTAATAAGTTCCGTTCAGATGTATTAAAGTTTCTCATTTAACATGGAAGTTTTTTTGTCGATATTGTTGAACTTAGTGCCATTTAACCTTCTCTTATTGTCTCTAGATGGTGGAGGCTTCTATTAAGCCTCTATCCCATCGCACAAGTTTCATGAATTTGTAACTCTCTTTCCATACGTGTTTACTGACAAGCAAAACTACAATGGTAAACATGTTTGAATGCTATCTGCATAGAGTGCCACTCGCAGCACTCGTCAAGCATGTGGTAGGATTACATGCAAACTGCAGCTGCTCAGACGATAAGTAGCAGAGTAACTGGGCAGGACGTGAGAGAGCACCACGTTTGGAGTTGTGTCGAAAGAAGTAGCGCCCGGTTATTTATTTTTAAGCGTCTACATTTATAGCCCAATCAACGAAGGAAAACTGAAAACCAAAATTCTGAATGTTTTGATATTTGGTATAGTTGTTCACTGGCCCTCACTAATTACTATGCCAAAAGTCCTGACAGTTTAGATCAGAGCTTGATATGCCATCTTGAAAAATAGGAGCATTTTTTTAGTTTCTTGAAAAAAAACCCTGCAAATAACTGTGACAGCACTCAAATGTTTTTGTACAAAATTATAGCCCATTAAATTTCCTACAAAAACGTACCTTTACTTTTTCTCGTAATTGCCATAGTTGTCAAGTTAACACATCATGATCATTGTGGCAAATGATTGACACTACACAGACATCCTCTCTTGCAGAATAGAGCTTATTGCTTAGGAACCACCAGCATAAAACGTGATTCCTTTCAAGCAGGCACCATGGCAAGTATTGCATTCAGTTGAACAATTCATGGCAGCCTTTCTGCACCCACACTTAGTGCCACAGCCTGTTGTACATCTGCAAAATATTAACTTCAGCACTCCCTTGGGTGCGACAGCATCCTCAGTTGTGGAGGGCACAAGACGATTCTGTATGCATTTCAACCCCCACGATTCTGGAGGCAATTCCTTCCCCAGCCAATGTTGTACATGATAGTACACACGAAACAAATGCTATTTGGCTGCTCCATTGGTTGGTGGTAGATTATAAGTGTCAGGTTTTATATTGGTCACAGACTTTGTGAAGGAATTGTACTGGTGCATATCTAAACTACTTTAATTTATGCTTACTCCATACTGTAATATAAAAGTGCCCGGCTAATTACAAGCGAGGAAAAATTATGTTAAAGATGTTTAACGGGAATCCAATGTATCCTCGGCACACTATTTGCGTGCCAGTGACTTGAGCATAACCTTCCCCTGGAAATCACAGACTGATAATTCAGAATGTATGTCATTTAATTTCAAATTAGAGAATGTTGATGACGTCAGCGTGAAGATAAGAACATTTTATATGATTTCAGAGGGTTGGATACCAGGAGTACTTAGAATGGAAAATAAACAACTGGAAATGGTACCAGAATTCTTCTCCAAACTAGGTGCGTTTTCTGGCGACATTTAAGTAGGTGACTTCCAAGATGGGTAGGAAAGAGCGGCTGAGTTTGTGACGGAGTATGGTGTGCTGCTAAAGGACTGGGCTCACCGAACTTCTGCTTCTCTGGTACAGTACCCTAGGAGGAAATTCACTTCTCCCGAATCAGTGGATGGCAGACATCCATCCTTTCGAAATGGGGTCTACAGGGAAGAGACCTCGTTAAGCTCCGGCCTGAAATCTTCAGCTCCAGCGATGTAGTAGAAATCCCCAATCGACCTCGGATAAGCCTCTTCCTACCGGATATCATCGGCGTAGGTGGGCCGTAGAAGTTGCGACTTCTCGAAGTTTCAAAATCTGACAAAATTCCAAATTTATGCTTTTTCTATCCAAGCATCAGACCAGACTACCATAGATTCAGTTCCAGGAAATTTTTAGCTGAAATATTCTCTTCTGTCGTTCTCAACCCAATGTCTTTGCAGCTCCGTCAAATACGCGATACCTTGGTCGCAGTTTGAATGTATTCTCCCTTTTCTTTCAATAAAATTTTCTTCCTTCCCCAAAACATTTTTTCACGCAATTGCCTCGCCTCCGTCTTGCTAATCCTTGTTGCACACCTAGCTTTGGGATTGATTCTGGCCCTTAACCTGATCAAATCATAAAAAGCTACGTGAAGTAATGAGAAACCTTGGGAACCATATTTCCTCGGATAATAAAATATTATACAGTCATAAAAACAAAGCACAATGTTTATAAAACTTCGTGGCTCGGTATGTCTATGGCTAAAGATAAATACAAAAATATATGTGAACTGGCCTGCAAACAACCACTAAATGATTTAATACAATATTAGTATAGGTCGAATCTTATATTACAATACAAACCAAGGAAAAAATCATGTTCCAGCCTGTGGAATAGCTTTGTGTGAAGAGTCATGATTAGCAAATACAGCAGAAATATCATGTAAATCTGACGTTGCACATTGTAAAATAGCCTTGACTGATGAATTTCTCTCATTCTTCTTCAGGCATCACAGATGAAAGCTTCAACATACATATCCTGCAGATATAAATGACATGATTTGGCATATGCAGAATGATCACGTGCATGAAAAAAAGGAATCATTTGCTGAACACATTTCAGGTGAACATTCCAATCTCCTGCTCGTTTAACAAAAATATTCTCCTTCATTAAGTAACCATATTGAAGTACTGAATCCAAAGGGCTGCTGTTGGTTCATTTCCCTTGAGTTGATACAGCTTATATTCCATTTTAGTTGTGATTTGCATTAGATGAGGATTTAGGTTTAGTGTGGCCAATGATGGGGAGTCTCTTAGAAGGTCTTTCATAGCAGCATTGACAACATCCTGTTCCTAAACACTGACATTGACTTGTCCTAGTATGATTATTGCTAAAGCTCTTAGAATAAGTAAATGAGCTCGAACTGCCGAGCATTTGCATGACCTTATAGCATTTTTATAACAGATGCTGGGGCATATATTGTGCTCCACAGTTCTTTCAGACCACTCCCTGCGATTATGCAGCCAATACAACCTAAATACGGCATCAAGAGATGAAAGCCACAATGCCGTACAACACAACTAGAGAACAGTGAGGCATTTGGAAACGTTTGAAATATTTCTCTACATTTTAAATAGGCTGTTCGAATGTGACAAAGTCTTCTGGTCATTTTTTACACTCTCACCTACAGCAAAATGCAAAGCTGTATAAATATTGTCATAATTGGTTGGTGGAGCATTAATAATAGGTAGAGGAACGACTTTCGTCTTTTCACATAATTGTTGTGTTCACAACTTTATTTCTACATCACTCGATTACACTCCACTACAATCTTAGCCAATCCACTCTCCTCCTACAACAACCACCACCACCACGCTCCCACTCTCACTTGTGCCAACCACCACACCTCACATTTACCTGTTTACAAACACAATTCCCTAACTTCAATCACTTGCATTTACATACACAACAATACCTTATCTCTTTGTAACTCAGTGTATGATCCCTTTCCTTTCTGGTACACCATGGATATCAAACAATTTCGCACACATCCACAAACTTCAACATTTGGCAATGGTATATCCTTATCAAATGATTCAGTTCTTGTAGGTCTTCCGTAGTTACATTCACCAGACCAGTTCCTGTATTGCATTTCTGACATCACTGGCAATAACCTACAAATTTCAGTTTAGGTATCTTCACATTAACTTGTAAACAACTTAAGTTATAAACGTATCTATAACGTTAATAATTTGAAATAGTATGCTTATAACCAATTTCGGGTTACGACTGATGGTTCGTGACGTTTCAGTCACATAGAAGACAGAGACGATTAACAGAATACTGTTATTTTCCCGTCCAGTTAGTTCAAAAGCTATTAATAGTTACGAAAAAATGTAATAGAAAGTTTCTTGTAGAAAATTTTATGATGTTTAAATTTTATATTACTTTTCCTACACTACAACAAATAGTTTTTCAGATAACTTTGAAAAACATGAAAAATTACCCTTTAATCCAAGATGGCGGCTCGAGCTCATCTTTGATCCATCAGAACTTTCATTATAGTAATCATAAACACGTAACTAACATCTGTTCAAAATTTCAAAACTTTCTGAATTTTTGTTTTTATTTGGCTAAATTTGACTTTTGTTGCCTAAGTGCATTGTTCTAAAAAATGTTCACATTCAAGTATGCTTCATACCATATCACAGGAACACTTTTGATACTAGATATACTTGTATTTGTGTCGTATCTGTCAAATTCTGTTAATTTTTGACATGCCTTATACCAAGTTTTAGAAGTGGCCTTAATAGCTGTACTAATCCTGGCATTCTTGAAAACGAATATTTATGAGCTAACTCTCTAATACCAGTTAATATATGCTCGTAAATAAATGTTCATGCTAATCAAAGGGTTACAACGTGTTCTCAAGTATTAATTTGTATAATATGTAATTTTATTAACTTTTTTCTCTTCAATATATTTTTGATAGAACAAATTTTTTTGTAAAGTTGTTTTAATGTTGACTATGCTAATGTATTAAACTAACATTGTTATGTTTATTAGCGCAGGGACAGTTACAAAGAACATCTTTTAATCCACACTGGACCCCGCCACAAGTGTCTTTTTTGCCCCAAGGAATTCACACAGCGTTCCAATCTTATACGACATATCCGAATACACACAGGTGAGCAAGTGATTTGAAATCATATTGTGTGAGAGTATTTTAAAATTATCAATTATTTACATCAGTAACTTTCAGGAAATACAGTAGTATGCTTTAAGAATATCTCCATCAAATTTTAGAAGTAGTACAGTGGAACTCCTACTATGACTGTCCATGGCTCCAGAGAATACCATCTTAAAATCACTGTTGCAAAATAAAAATAACCTATTTTCACCTTTCACCTTGACTATCACTATTGGCATACTTTATTAACATTAGTCCACTTGACTATCACTTATGGCCTATTTTATTAACATTAGTCCACTTTACTATCACTTATGGCGTATTTTATTAACATTAGTCAACTTGACTATCACTTATGGCGTATTTTATTAACATTAGTCAACTTGACTATCACTGTTGGATTATTTTATTAACATAGGTCCACTTGACTATCACTTATGGCTTATTTTACTAACATTAGTTTACTTGACTATCACTATTGGCATATTTTATTAACAGTAGTCAACTTGGCTATCACTATTGGCGTATTTTATTAACATTAGTCAACTTGACTATCACTTATGTCCTATTTTATTAACATTTGTCAACTTGACTATAACTTATGATCTATTTTATTAACATTAGTCCACTTGACTATCACTTATGACCTATTTTATTAACATTAGTCCACTTGACTTATCACTTATGGCATACAGTATTTTATTAACATTAGTCCACTTGACTATCACTATTGGCTTATTTTATTATCATTAGTCCACTTGACTAACACTATCGGCTTATTTTATTAATAGCAATGAAAATTATGTTGCAAGTGCATTGTATGTTTAAAATTTTTATTAAACTATAATTGTCTTTAAAAATGTAAGTGTTTTTAAAATTATTGATTTAATAGGCAGATGTTTTCAGAATAAAATGATACAAATGTAACTGCTTATTCAAAAATAATATACATGTGAAACTATGCTTCTATAGTTTTAATAAGTCAGCATGCTTTTTGAAACGAAACATGATTTTGGGGGCCCCTTTAGATGGCTAAGAACTTTTTTTTTTTATTTTTTTTTTATTTTTTTTATTTTTTTTTTTTTTTTTTTTTTTTTTTTTTTTTTTTTTATTTTTTTTTTTTATTTATTTTTTTATTTTTTTTTTTTAAACTATTGTAGTTATAAAAAATGCCAATTGAATTTGTAAAATACGAAATGAAAAGCATGTTTAGGCCTTAGTACATATAGAAAAGGAGATTTTTTTGGCTTTCATTTTTGTGAATTCCTCCAGTATGAAATATAATAATGAATTTCCGTTTCATTAAGCAAGTCATTTTCAATAATTATTGTTGCCAGTCCACTCAAAATGCTCTTCGGACAACGTTGATCTTAAATAAGTTTTATCAATTTTAACTTAGACTAACTTCTTTCGCCACTGATCACTGGGCACTAGGAGTGTCTGAATAATTTTCAATGTAACTAAAATATTGAGAATGGTGTCCGTATAACCTTTTATTGGTTATGAACGACAAAGCTTTAGCTGGAGAGCTTCCAAAGGGTATCATTGGTGCAAACATTATCAGTTCAACTCCGTTTAGATCACACCCGCCCGGGAAACATGGAATTATAAGGAAAATTTCAGGGAATTTTTGGTACAGATGAGAAATTTCAGGGAATTTTCTTGCCTAATTCATTTTGAGCTTCCACGAAAGTCATGGGAAGGAATATAATGGAGTTTTAAAAGCATTATAGCTTTTTTTTTTAAAAATTACCATCGTGTAGAGATGATTATACTCAATTGTGCAGAACGAAGTTATTTCAACTGAATGTTTTGTCAAGTTCACAAGCAGTAGTGTCAGAAAGGACTTGAAATATTTACCATTATTGGAAAATGTGTTGAATGAAATGCCAAAATGTTGTTTTCATACTTGTGAAAATTAGGGAAATTTTTGGTTTTCTGTCAAGGAAATCAGGGAATTTTCTTTGATGCAATAAGTGGCCACCCTGAAAACTATGAAGGTATGCATAAGTTTTTTTTTGCTATTCGCGAAACAGTATTTCTCCAAAATGCATTGAATTTCTGGTATTGAGAGACTTCAAACCTACATGGTTTAGTTTGTCAGTATGATACCTTAGAGGCAATAAGGCCTGAATCCTACTCACCCACCGAATGTTGCAGAGAAGTTTTACCGTAGTAGTTGACGTGTGTTTCACCGAAATACTCCATCGCTGAGTTGAACTGGAGAAGAAGTAAAATATTAGTTGAATAAAGCTAAAACAATCAACTGCAACAGGGCAAGACAGAGTGACATCGTTAACTACTAAATTGAGGGAGTGGATTCCATATAGCACAAAAATAGTTCGAGAATTCAAATCAAGTATCCTTTTCTGAACTCCGTCACGCTGTTTGTGTGAGGCAAAAATCGATTAGGCGCTGAGAGCGACACAGGCTGGCACAGGTGTTATGAAATACCTCTACGCGCAAAGTCGTGAATGTGCCAGTACGTTTTTGCTGTGGATCTGTTAGGGTGTTCAAATGGGGAAATAATTATAATTTTATGTGTGTATGAAATATTGTTACTTTTGTAGATGTTACTTGGGTGCATATTTTCCTCTTATAAAAAAAGTTGCTTGCATGTTTTTTACTTTACACATCCCCAAAAACCAATGAACATAATGATACAATATAATTATAGTGGAACTACATGTTATTGTCTACAGCTTGAATTTTTTTTTTTTCAACAATTTCTAGAATTTTGCGTTTTTTTTTTTTTTTTT